>CANUEX010216637.1:0-77205 GCA_948099535.1 Jatropha multifida | reverse complement strand
GCGCGCTTTCTCGCAGTATAGCCACAAAAATATATATATATATATATATATATATATATATATATATATATATATATATATATATATATATATATATATATATTCTTTTTGTTAAATGGATTGTAATTTATTTTCGACATAATATCTGCTATTTTTTATGCTTAGTGAGTTAGGAATACCTGTTGATTTAGGCTTAGTGTACAGTACATAATAATTGATACCTTAAAAAAACCTAGCAAGAAGTTTATTAATGTTTGCTCTCCTGGTTCAAATTCTCAGATTAAACTATTGAATATTTACATAATAAGTAGAAATACAGTAGCCATTGTTAGATTTATATAGATTAATGATCAATTAATATTTGTTTGGTAATATATATATGGTTAAATACTCAATTTTTGATTAATATATGCTTCGTAATATAGCTTATGATAAGAAGTTTCTTGATTTCTTTTTCCTAGCTATTAGTTTCAAATATGACTCCAGTAAGTGACATTGCACTTGCAATTTTAGATGCATCATCTCTATGTAGTGTTTTTTTAACTGTTGATTTGCTGATCATCTCAATTAACTTTTTTTCCTAAAAGAAAAAACTGCTCTACCCTATTGAATTGATGGAATTGATGCTAATCCTTTTCACTTAATTTCATACTCGATCAGAATATTAGGGTTCTCTTAACCCCTATTTTTATGTTTAGGCTTTTGCTAAAAGCCTAAGAACAGTTTATGATCAAGAAATTTAATCTTGATATGTTATTAACAGAAGGAATGATTATAACCACAAACTTCTCAATTAGTTAGGGGACATGTAGAGACCTCATGATAACGAAATCACTTAAAATTGGTTTTTCTTAATAGTTACTTATAATATATTCTTAACAACTATTCAAGAAAAGACTTGCTTTTTAATATTTGTAATTAATTTTTCAGCAATAAATTAGTGACGGTTGCACCACGTAACCCATGAAATCAAATCATATATACTCATATGAAAACAGTGTGTCGTGGCTATCTATTTAAAAAATAAAATTATTAATAACCGATTAAATCAATAGAGATAAATTGCATCTTCAAACGAATTTAAATGTTTGACATTTGAAATTTGGAATTTTTTTCTATAAAAAGACTTTATTTGAATATCAATCCATTGCCGGGAAGATTTTTTCTCAATTATTAATACCTGTGTAAACTAATTTCTCTTTTTTTTTATAATTATGAAAGGAGAGGGGAAAAAAAAAGAAAAAAGACAATGAGAAGGACTCCTGTTTAAAATCTATACAGTGGGTCTAATACACTTTTTAATCAGTTTGACTTAGTTTTGTCTTTGCTTAATTAACAAGAAATTATACTCTTTCTGTAGAAATAACGTCTATACGTAGCATGGTTAACATCATCAAATCCAATTGGTTGTTGCTCTACGACAACTCCTTGATGAGACCCACATAATGTCGGACATGGCATGAGTCTTTACATTTCTTAAAAATTAATCGTAGTTTTTGTGCAATCCTATATATAATTAATTTGTGTCACTTGCTGATATGAGCAGGTTATATTCTGGAACTGTATATAGTGATTCTTGCTAGACCTAAGTGACAGGGCCAAATTAACTATGCTAAACTGAGTTTAGGCCCCATGATCAAAAGCATGTCGGCACTGTTAAATTCACCTATTTTAACTACTAAACACCGTCAAAGTAGTAATTTATGAAATGTGAAAGTGATTCTATTCTTTTGATTATGTTAAACTAATACGTATTGTATTTAAAGTAGAAATTCAAAAGCGTTTCTCTTTGTAAATCTAATATGACACCTGGAAGAAAAAAAGACATATACGCAAATTTGCTATAGAAACAAAAGTCTTTATTTTAGTGGTACATACATGCTCTTGAATCAGTTAGAACATATAAAAAAGAATTAGGTACAGTAATTTTATATGCTATTGATATGTTGTTTTAAACGTTTTTATACGTATAAATAAATAAATAAAACCGATATATAGATAATAAGAGAGATTGAAAAAGGGGGATTTAGGGTTCTGTTGATTGATGCAAATGATCTACCATACTGATGTGGAAAATAAGAAGTGACTTTTGCTTGGATGGATCGCAAGCTAAAACTTTGAAAGTAATATACAAATCATTTTTAAAAAAGACCTTTAGAGAGGATATTGAAAAGGGGAAATGATTATACTTAGCTTTAAGGAGGAGCAATGGAGTGGCAATCGAACGGGCCCACCACCAATTTGGATTTTTAATAAGTAGAGATTAGTGAGAAAATATATGGGACTTTGCCTTTAAAAGCATGGTTGGTTAAGTTATTAATCATCGATGGGATATTCCTACCTTATAAGCTCTTTGCTTAATTAAAATTGGACCCTATGTCCCACAATGAATCTTCTCATGGACCCTTTTAATTATTTTTCCCTCATTTCTTCTTCTTCTTTATTATTATTTAATTAATTAATTATCCCTTCCAATGGGCCTCTTTCCCCTTCAATGGAGGTATAGTTTCAAGTCTTTCTTTGTCTGCAGCCCCCACACCAATACCACCCTACTAGAAATGGCAAAAAATTGGTGATGCGAAGTAACAAGTTTCGATGGGACCAATTTTTAATTAAGACTTTAATTTAGTTTATTAAATATGATTTGATTTTTCCGACATTCACTAGCTATTTTATAACTTACATTACTGCTTACAAGTCCAACAAATTCAGTTGCAACTTGCAAGATTGTCCAAAAACGACCAGAATATTCATCGAAATATTTTTTAGTATCTTCAACTAACATAGGATTATGTAATGGTGTAATATTTTTATTGTCAAAAGTTTGTTTAGACTTGTGAATTATTCATTAGCCAATTTATATGTAACGTATTAACTATTCTCTCTATTCCCAATTCTTATCATATTTGAAAAAAAATACCATATTTCTAAGTACTTGACACATTTGCAGATTGGAAAGAAAATGAATTTTGTTCTTTTTGTTTTTACCATTTGTATATGGATGATAATAATAATTGAATGGTTTTCGTTCAAAGAATAAATTAAAGATAATATAGTCAATTAATTTCATAATTTATAATCAATTTATATGAATTGAATGATTTTCTAAAAGGGCATTATATATTTTCAACATTCCTATCATAAACAATTCAAGTTGTTGAGCAATATTGGAGGCTATTTACACGTACTATTGCTAGAATGTATGTGAATATGAACCTAAGGGGTCAAACATGTCTTTCAATCCATAAGTTATTAGTATTGACAGACAATCATATCCTTAAAGAACCTTAGTCCCATAATCCATAAAGGCCCATGCTAGAATTTTTAGCCAGATAAAATCAATCAATCAATCCCAGGTGGTTAAAATTGGGTTGTGATAGCCTTTGCTTTTTTTTTTTCCATCATGGCAATTATTGAATTTCCCAGTATGAAACTTGCTAGACGTTGAAATCTTTGACTGTTTAATTGAGTTGGGCTGAAAATGTATAATGGGTACCCAATTGGAAATTCTCTAACTGTCCATATATATAGTAACAAATAAAATCCAGCCCAGACACTTTGATTGCTCTGATACCTAAATGGTTAAAGAGTTTAGGAAAACAATTAAAGAGCCCACAATCTGGCCCAGATGATGATGGCTGGTGATCATCAGCGGCTAATGTTTATTAGCGGGCTAGATTAGTGGCAAAAGAGTATTTTCGAAGTTGATCACCATGACTTAACTCATTGGTTCGATGCTCCACAATGCAAACTTTCTTAAGTCAGCCCTTTTTTTTAGAACGAACTGAAATTAATCAAGTCTATGGATCATTAAAACAAACAAGGTCCTGAATACCTCGGATAAGTACATAAAAAAACAATGACGAATACTAATAACAAATGGATTCATAAGTATTTCTTTTTTGTTACAATAAATTTGCCAAATGAATCTTTTTTTTAAAAAAATGTTTCCATGAAGAGTATTTTTTTTAAATTACCTAATTTTGCTCTCCATAACGAAAAGATTTTCGGTACTAATAAAAATATTGAAAAATCAAAAGAATATATTTTCAGACTTAGAGAAGCTTATTTTTTCCTTTTAACATTTTGATGAAATACATAAACAGGGATAAATTTTTGCTTTACGAGAAATAAAATCATTATTAGCAATATAAAACCAAGAAGAACGAATTTTGATATTTAAATAATATATATGCGAAATGAAACAAAATTGAATGAAAACACACATGCGGTTCCAACATGCAATTTCAGCTAGATTGACGTTGGACTTGGACTTTGAACATACCTTGTTTTTACACCCTTCGCTGTCAACTTGTCATGTGATTTGTCCTATCCAAAGCTGCTGATGCCCAACGACTCACTCATATCATATGCTAGTATATGAGAATAATTAAATTATTAAGCTAGTGATGGTTTTTTACCATAAAAAAACTCCGTTAAGCTTGATCTACTCGTTTTGACGTGATTGATAACAGAACGAGATTATAAACTAAGAATTTTAGGTGTGGAAAAGACAAAACAACCAGTGAAGACAGTAGGGCGTCACTCAAGATGTAGGATTTAGAACTAGAACATGTCTCCTTAAACGCCCTTAACTAAGTGATAACATTTCTTAATTATTTATTAATTCAAAACAACAACAATAATAATAATAATTAAGAAATAGCTGATAGAATGACGTGTTCATTGTTGGTATTAAACAACCGAACGAGTATCTCAGATTATTAAATAAAAATCTCAATCGAGAATTACATATTTTAAACAAAATATATAAGGTCAGTGTAAATTCTTTAGTATACTCATAGATATATCTCCAATACACACTAGCAAGCTGGCGTGCTGAAAAACTGGCCAAGGTGTGCATAGTCATAAATTTATTTTGTTGTGTAAATAATTCCAAGGTAGATGTTAGACTAATTAGATCCAATCAGTGGGTCTCCAACATTTAATAATTGCACACACAGAGTAATCATCTTTAACTGTAATTAACGATAACAACGGAAATTAACTTTAAAAATAAAATAAATAAAAAATTCTAAAAAAGATGAAAGATTCCAACGGCCCATCACCTTTTTCCAATAACTAAAGTGGCTTTAAATTTCAACCGTCAAATATCACCCAGCGGTCGGTTACGTTGTCAGTATACAGAACAGACAAATAATTGAGCATGTCAGAGGTCCTTCTCTTTCTCTTTTTCTAGTCTTTGTCACTTCCATTTTTCCACTGTTTGATTTCTGTTTTCTTGCCAAAATTTACGCTAATGGTGCTGTGTAAGAGCAATGAGAAAGAAACGGAGAAAGCCAGTGCTTTGCTCTTCTGGTGCCTCTTTTTTTATTTTTGGGTGTTTGAACTATTGGAAGCTAATAGGCCGGCTTGCTAGATCCCCTCTTCAATTTTCTAGATGTAGTTGCCAAGTGGGGGCTCTGTTTCAGGCTAACGTGGATCTTGATGGTCACGTAAGAAGCTTATTGACTTTTCTGTTAATTCTCTCCTTGGCTATCTAAATTTTGAAAAAGATTTACCAATTTGGATGTACACTAAATTAATTATAAATAATATTTCAATTTAAATAAAACTATTTCTATCCATACATTAAAAAAATAAAATAATAATATTATTGAAAAATTTTTAATCAACTATTCACTGAAAACTCTTATATTTAATAGAATTTAAAATTAAAATCTTTTTAAGAAAAAAATCAAACAAAACACGTTTAATTAGCATATATCATTTAATAGTTGTAACTGATTTTTTTTTAATTTATATATTTAATATCCATTCATATCTATTTTGGACTGACTGTTTAATATGTTCAAAGAATTAATTGTATTGATGACACTTTATGCAACAATTCATTGCATAAGTGGTCTTTCATTTTTATATTAAATAAAATTCTACATAATAATTTTTATTAAATCACGAAGGAGTGACCAATTCAAATTAAATTTTAACAATAATATTATAATATTTATTTATTTATTTGAAAGGATCGTTGAATCTTTTGTAATTTGAATAAACAATAAATTGATTCATGGTAAAATGAAAGTGAAACCATATAAAATATCCATGACCCTCTGGAGATGCCATTTTCATACAAATATTAAACATTAAACCCCACAAATCCCATCAAATCCCAAATTGGAACCTACATGGGTGGGCCTAATGACCTTAATCTAATTCTTAACCATAGGTCAATGTGGCCCATATTACGCCATACTCAAATTTTTTTTCCTTTTTTTTTTTTGGTATGTACATATTACCTAATTTATACTCTCAAAACAGTGAATGGGACTCCTGAAAAATTCAGATCATCAGTCCCAGATATAGTGGGGTCCACAAAGATATGATCAAAAGGAGAATATCCATTAGGTAAAGAGGATGAGGTGGACGGCCGGCGATGAGGATGGGTTGGAAGTCAGTAAAAGAGATCGTGAGGTCGCGTAGTAGGGAATCGGAGAGAAGCTTGTGGCGCTAGCTACGACCCAGTCAAAGAAGGCTTTTTTTACATTTTCTTTTCTAGTTTTTGCTTTTATTATTATTATTGTTATTATTATTAGTACTATTGTTTTACTAATAATCATTTCTTTCTTTTGGCTCTGACATTTCGATCAGACTTATCTACCTGGCTTGTAAAGACGCGTCCCACTCTCCACTGTCTGACTCAGCAACTCAAATTCCGCAATTAGGCCGCTTGTTTCTACAGTATTACAAAAATGGAAATCGCTAGATTTTAGGCACACTTCTTATAAACAAAATATCGTAAAATTAGAATATATTGTGAATAAAATCGGAATTAAATTACACGAACCTTGCCAAGTCAGCGTCTACAAGAAGGTAAAGAAACGATCTCTTCTCCTACAAGCCATAAAGCCGTATTTTCGCTCGTATATATACACGTTCTGCTGAAACCGTTTCTCTATCATAGACCGCTTCTTTTCTGACTTCCCCATTTCCTTCTCCGATTTCCTCTGTTTGTTGTCTCCACTTTCCTTCTCATCATTTCTTGCGTAATTTAAAAAAAAAAAATGCGTGCGACAGACCACCAGTCCTCTTTTCTTGGCCGTATCAGTATCCGCCGGAACCAGGTGATCTCCATGGACGTCAATCATGAGCAAGAATTAGTGGACATCGAACTGTTTCAAGAGCACGTAGCTGATCGTTTTGCCGATTTGCTCTCTCCGCCGGAGGACGTTGCTTCCGGTGAACATCTACTGTCAATTTCCTGGCTAAGGAAACTGGTGAATGTGTTCTTATGTTGTGAGTCTGAGTTCAAGGCTGTTCTTATCATGAGTCGTGATCCATCTCTAATCAGTAAGCCGCCGTTAGATCGGTTGATTCCTGAGCTCCTCGAACGGTCTGTTAAAGCTCTTGATATTTGTAATTCAGTCTCCAGTGGAATTGATTCTGTTCGTCAGTTTCAGAAATTCGCTGAAATTGCTGTCTCTGCTTTTGATCAGAAGCCAGTTGGTGATGGGCAAGTGAAGCGAGCGAGAAAGGCCTTGAGCTCAATGCTAACTTCGATGACCTCTGATGATAAAGAGAGTAGCAACTGTAAGGGAACAGAGAGAGCATGGTCTTTCGGGAGAAGAGGAAATACTGCCAAGGAGAGAGCCAATTTCCGGTCTCTTTCAATGATTGTGTCTAAAAATTGGTCTGCTTCAAAACAGATTCAGGCCATGTGTTCTAATCTTGTGGCGCCGAGAGGTGGAGAACTGACCGGACTGGCTTTGCTCGTGTATATAATGAGCTCTGTTATGGTGTTTGTTATGTGGGCTTTAGTGGCCGCGGTGCCGTGTCAAGATAGGAGTGGATTAGCAACACTTTGTCAAATTCCAAAGCATTTGGTGTGGGCTCAGAACATGGTTGGACTCCAAGAGAGGATAGGAGAGGAGTGGAAGAAAAAGGAGAGAAAAGGGTCAGCTGGATTACTAGAGGAGATGCAGAGGATGGAGAAGTTAGGGCAGAGTTTAATAGAATTTGCTGATGGATTTCAGTTTCCCGGGGAGACAGAGAAGATGAAGGAGGTAGCCACACAGGTGGCGGAACTGGCGGAGATTTGCCGGAGAATGGAAGAAGGGTTGGTGCCGTTACAGATGCAAATTAGAGAGATTTTTCATAGGATTGTGAGGAGCAGAACAGAGGTTCTAGATTTTTTAGACCATGCCGGCAAAGCTTCCCAACCTATAATATAATATGGGAGCATAAAACTTGCAATTTTCCAAATTTTGTGCAAAATAGTAGCATTAATCCTTGAAACTTGGAAGTGTTTTAGGTTTATGATCCCTGGTTCAAATTGTTCATGGGTGTATGAACTTGTACATGTTGAACCTAAAATGTAGATTTATACAGGGTTTGTCTTTTCTTTTTTCTTCTACCTTTTCTGTTTTATAGACATTTGTATTCACCAGGTTTTGTGGGAAAGGAAGCATTGCCATTACTGGATGTGAAATATTGGTCTTTTTTTCCTTGACGTTGTTGAAGATAAATGTAAATACCTAATTAAGGTTCTTTTGTTCAACATATTCATAAAAGATTTGATTTTTAGTTGCAGAACATGTGTGAGTTCAAGAAGTATTTGTTTCAAAAAAAAAAAAAGGGAAGAAGAAAAATCTTCAAGAGGCATTCTTATATTCGATTTTTTTAATTTGAATAATTATTTTCGAAGTATTAATTAATCTCAAAAATTAAACGGAATAAGTAATTTTCTTTTTATTAACTCAACAAAATCTTAATACATAATCCAAAAATATCTCAAATGAAAGAAATAAAGGAGACAAATGGAAGGCATCCTTTGTCTCAAGCTCCAGTTTTTGCCAACTGTATATACATAGAAAACGCAAAACAAAAATGAAGCTAAGCAATGGCAGCAACAGCAAGCATTTAAACATGAGAGAACAAGATAAGAGACAACCTTGCCGGTAGTAGGATAGCATCCCATGTTTCAGATTGGATGGCGTAACAGATTTACATGAGCCGCTTATGCTTTTCTCAAAGTACACAGAATCACCCTCTGCTACTAATCCTATTTGTGGCTGTGAGAAAACATATTTGATCTCTCACCAATAGGTTTGCCCAAAATGATTTGGCTAGCAATTGGTCGTACTTTGATTTTTAATTAGGATTTTTTTTATGACCATTTTTCTCTGTGTAAATCCTTATATATTAAAAATGATTTAGGGGTTCTGTTGACAGAAAAATAAATAGAGAGAGAGAGAGAGAGAGGAAAACTAAAAAAGAAAGAGAGAAATTTTCTCTTGTAAAAAGTAAAAAGAGTCGAGAAAATCAACCTGACCATTTTGCTTCTCGTCAAGGCGACAAAGGGGAGAGAAAGTCATAAAGCATTATTACGACTCAAGAAATGAAACGAGCGACGAATATGATTTTGCATAAAAGGTAGTAGTTTTTATGATTTTAACTGTTTCGAGATTTTGCATATGAATATTATCACTAAGAAAAAAAAAGATCAACTAAAAGTTACTTTTCCACAATTACTCTTTCACTAATCCTAATCATTATTTGCTTAATAGAAAGACATTGCTACCCAAAAATTGGCCAACCCATCAAACAAACCACAAACTTTGCGGTTATCTTAATCATACTAAAAATGTAATTTTATTCTATTAATACTCTGAATTTACAAATTACTTATAATTATATCCTAATTTAAAGTTAAATCAATTTTATTTTATTTAAGTGGGACCCACACACTCTTTCATAATTAACTTACCTCAATCAATTAGTTAAAATTAAAATACAGTTTTAATTAACCTAATCTCTGCCTCTCTCTCTCTCTCTCTCTCTCTCTCTCTCTCTCTCTCTGCTCTATGTCCCTCTCTTCCTGTGTCTATCTGGTGTTGTTAAGCTAAAGGTAAAATCTCCTTCTTTTCCATCTCAATCACTTATTTCTGATGGCAGATCTTGCTCAGTGATTTTTTCAATCTCTTCAGCAGTATATGGTTCCTCTTTCAAAAGTTCCTGCAGACAAAAGGCAAGAATGATACACTGATATTTTGGTAGAAGAAGAAATGCACAAGAAGTATGCATTAGGAAAGCATCTCAAACATAACATATTATCTAACCTCAACCAAGATGATAACATAATCATTTTATTAAGTAGCAAAGTGAATACAAAGTACATACCTTAACAGCAATTGGATCAGAAGAATTGTGACTGCCGGCAAATGATACACACAATCCTTCAACATCAGAAAGGGTTTTCACCTTTGCATCTTGTCGTTTCATTCCAAGCTTTATTCCGAGTACAATCTGAAGAAATATCCCAAAAGAGCAACATTAAGTATTAGATTATATCATAGATACGGCAAAATATAAGGAAATTTGGAAGAAGTGCAAGCATATAGATCCCTTTACTTCTTTTCTTTTCTCTTCTTTTGAAGGATGAAAGGAAGAAGGAAAGCAAGGTAGTGTTCCTTTACCGAAAGAAGGTTCAAACTTTTGAGTTTTGACCAAAATTTCATAAATAATAATTTGAAACTGCAAATTCAAAGTCTAAGTACCATACTTTATTTGGATAAAAGAAAAGATTTTCCTAAAAAAGGAATTGAAATGAAAAGAAGAAACAATTGCTAGAAGAAAACAGGAAAATACACAGGAAATTAATGCCTACAGCAGCTAGTCGACACTCAACAACCCCTGTTATTGTAATTCGTAGCAGCAGTGACTGTCTTCTGAGAAAGAAAAAGAAGTGATTGAGATGGAAAAGAAGAGGATTAGACACAGAAAGAGAGAGAGAGAGAGAGAGAGAGAGAGAGAGAGAGAGGCAGAAGAGGGAGATAGAGGAGAGACAGAGAGTGACAGAGGGGCAGAGGTTTTTTTTTGAACAGAGGTTAAGTTAATTAAAACAGTGTCTTTTAATTAAAAGGGTGTGTTTTAGTTTAGCTGTTTAACTGGGTTAAGTTAACTATCACATAAAATGTAAATCCCATAAAAATTGAATTAAATGAATTTCATTTTAAATTATAATATAATTATAACTAATTTTTAAATTTAAAATATTAGAAAAATAAAGTTGCATTTAGAATATAATTAAAACAACTCTAAAGTTTGATTATTTTTTTTTTAATGTTTTGGCCCCAAAAATTCGTTTGGTTTAAACTTTGAAGAACAAAAAAAATCCAGGTAAACGGTTAGGCTCAACGGTTAGAGACAAAGGTAGACAATGTTACGTAAACGGTGTCGTTACAGAAACGAACGTCGCCGTTGTCTGATCAACGACGGCTTCGAATACACGGACTGAACAAAAACTCAGTGTGAAGTCCGCACTGACCTTCTTACCCTGGTAACGCCCTTTCTTTTGGCAGTGTTAACCAAATTGCATACCAACACTGCACACAGAGCTTTTTCTTTCAATTGGACAATTTCCTATTCAAAAATTTCACGCCATGACTCTTGGGCCGCTTCTAGAGCCTACATCAATACTCTCTCGATAGTTTTTTATTCCTTATATTGGAGCAGTGCACACTATGTCTCCAGGTTCATCTCTCTCCATATTTCCTTCTATATACAATCCTAGAGTTGCAGACTTGCAGCGCTTAAGCCCTAGCTTTTTGATTTCTTTACAGTCCGAAAACTAATGGCGACCATATCCAATTCGTTCTCGCTAAAGCACGGTCTATCTCTCTGGTGTCCACAGTCTTCGTCTCTCACTCGAAGCTTACAAACTCATTCGATCCGACATCGAACAGTCCACCGAAACTACGTCGTTGCTTCCTCTGCTTATTCAAACGAGAATAGAGAGTCTGTGCAATTTTTATTTTCTTTTTACGTGTTTATTTTTTTATGAAGTGCATTGTGATTTATGATTTTGACTTTTTTTTCCGGTTGGAGTAGGTTTGTGATCGTTGGCGGCGGGAATGCGGCGGGATATGCGGCTCGGACTTTTGTCGAGCACGGAATGGCCGATGGGAGGCTCTGTATAGTTTCTAAGGAGGTAGATTTCTTTTTTTTGGTTATATTAATTTACTCTTTACTTGACAGTGAATGTGTTAATGCTGAATTTTCAATTTGATTCTCTATTCTTATTGAGATGCATTTGCATTTTGGCTATTTTTGTAGCCTCATGCGCCTTATGAGCGACCAGCTTTGACGAAAGCCTACTTGTTTCCTCTAGATAAGAAGCCAGCACGCTTGCCTGTAAGAATCATGTTCTTTTATTTGGCCACGTTTGTGATTTTTCTGTACTTGAATTTTTGAATCTGTGTTTTTCGTACTTTGAAAGGTCTTCGTTATAAATTTATGAGCCAAAAATTTAGAGTCATGAGCTTAATTTCTTGTAGTTGAGAAACTATTATTATTTGTAATTCATCATTTGGTTCTGTTTTTATTTCTCATCAGGGCCATTTGTTCTTGAGTGCATTGAAGTGTTCATATCTTTTTGTTCCTTGATTTTCATGTTTTGGTTTTAAATTATGGTAGGGTTTTCATACGTGTGTTGGATCTGGCGGGGAAAGGCAAACTCCAGAATGGTATAAAGAGAAAGGGATTGAGGTACTCTTTCTTTTTCATTCTTCCTTTTTTTTCCGACTCATAACTACTGGTTCACTGAAATTGCTTAAGAGTTTCTTTATTTCAAATAAGAAAATCTAATACTTCTGGTTCTGGGTACTTTTGATCTTTTATGTGGAGATTTGTCAGAAATAACAGATTTAGTGTCAATTGAAGAAGAATGTAACCTAACATAATGCATGTGCCTTGGAAGACAATGAAATGTTGATTGGCATGCAATGCACATAAGACTGGCATTCTAAGTGTGACATGAAATTCCTAATTTCAAGGCTGTGATTGTTTTTTCCCTTGTCCTTAATTCAGTATTTGCAAATTGATATTCACAATGCTACTTTACCATTTCTTTTTGGTTTTTCTTTTTCAGATGCTGTATGCAGATCCAGTGACAAGTATTGATATTGAGAAACAAACATTAGCAACAAACTCAGGGAAGCTGCTAAAATATGGAACTCTTATTATTGCTACTGGATGTTCAGCATCTAGGTACCTTAACATTCTTTGCAAGATCTAGTTACTGTTTACCGTATCACACTTTTTTAGGAAGCTTGATATCTCTATTGTATTGCTCTTTAGATTTCCAGAGAAAATTGGAGGAAATTTACTTGGCGTTCACTACATCAGGGATGTGGCAGATGCTGATTCGCTAATTTCATCTATGGTAATCTTACTTTCATTTCGCTTGTGTATGATAATTTGATAATTTAGCATGCTGTTCACAGTTTCTGTTCAATTATTAATTTCCTGTATTATGTAAATAACCTGACTGAAATATGGTTCGATCATTTCAAGAATTTCATCTCATTTACTTTGTACCTACAATCATGAATATGTTGAAGTGTTGTGTTTTGTATTTACTTAGTTTTTTTATATTGATATTAAAAATATAATTTCAGCTGCATTTGTGCAAGTACTGAACATGGATCATATTCTGAATTTTCAAAGTAATTAGTTTTTTTTCGTGATTTCTTGGTATATGAGTTTGACAAATGTCTCTCTAGAAGTTCTACAAATTTGCATAGAAATGCCTTTTTATTGAGTGTTCTAAAGTTGCAAAAACCTACTACTGTATTTTTAAACCTTTTTTTTTTATGATAATCATAAGGGAGTTTCCAGAATTATGCAGATTCAAAATGTTCGTTAGTTTATGGTATAAAATGTTACTCTACTTCAACATTCTAACTCTGGAATTTGTATCTTATGAACTGCATGTCTTTGTCAAACATTGCTTAGTATTTAGAATTTGTTGCTTAATCCTTGTTCTGACAAGAAATATCCATTTTGTGTAGAAGAAGGCGCAGAAGGTGGTAGTTGTTGGTGGTGGTTACATTGGCATGGAAGTTGCTGCAGCAACTGTTGGCTGGAAACTTGATACTACAGTATGTATTCATGAGTCTTAGAGCTTCTGGTAGTTGGATTCAGTAATCGTTATGATGTTCTTGAAAGTAGAGAATTTTTTAAATTTCCTTCATTTATAGCATTTTAACATCATATTTCCTTTAATGTTGGTTTTTGCTGCCTTCTCAATTAATTTTCCATCTCTAGCATTCTGAACTGACTTCGGTTGCAACATTTGATTATCCCGTCTCAGAGAATTTGTGTTTTAGCTGTTGTCCACTTGATGCAATTTACACTTTGTTTTATGCATGAGCTGCTATAGGGAATTCAGAATTGTCTTTGCATATGGCATATCGATAATGCTTAGAAAATTCATGCCTGTTTATGCTTAGGAAATGGTTACATTTATATTCATTCTTCTTTCTGAATATAAAATAGCTCTTCATACCTGTTTCTTTTACGTCTGCAATTCTGCATATTGCATGATATTAACAGTAATCATAAAAATCCTTGGTTAGCACTTCTTCTATTGCAGTATACTCTATCTTAGCCATGTCTAGCTCTCCTGCAGCTGTTACCTATATGGAACTGGGTTTTTTGGGGGGGTTTCACGTTGGTTAAAACCAAACTGATCTAATGCGGTTTTTCATTTCAGTTATTTAGGTTCATCGGCTCTGTTTATGATAGGTAACTTGGATTTTCAGTTTAGTTATAGAAAATAAGCTAAATTTTCTCAAAAACCAAACTTGTTCAATTCGATTTTTTTAAAAAAATAATGTAATTCAGCTTTTGGTTTTATCAGTTCAAGACCGAATCAACCAATTGCAGTGCACTGGAACTGGACATCTTAATTAACTCTCTCATCTTATAGTTGGTGTTATATCAAAGTCCCCCAAGAATATAATTGTGGTTGGCATTCTTATCTTGGAGTGTATTGTAATAAGGCCTTGATATTGGTTGTCCTCATGGAAAATAAATGCTTGTTAACTTATGGATATCATCCTTAGTCACGTTAGGGTAAACTGGTAACATGATGCTTAAAGATTAAGTTTCCTTCATGTCCTTCTCACTTTGATTTCTATAACAGATACTCCATAAGCCTTCTTCTCATCATTGATGAAGGCAATTACAGTGTAGAAAGAAGGTAGTCTTTCACCTTTGGTCAAGAATTGGGTTGCTCTTAAATCCTAAAGCTTAAGATTTCTACTGTTCTATAAGAAATGGCCTCCTATAAATAACATGCTGATAGGGAAAAAAGAGCCTATTCTTGCATGTGAAACAATTGTTGGCTAGCCATCAATGTACATATTATATGGTGGATCTTCTGAGTTTGTTAAGCATTAACCTGACTTACACTTTTTACACTCTGAAACAGATAATTTTTCCTGAGGAGCATCTTTTGCAAAGGTTGTTTACCCCGTCACTCGCCCAGAGATATGAAGAATTATACAAAGAAAATGGTGTCAAATTTCTGAAGGTGGTCTCTCTGTCTCTTTCTCTCTGAATTTGTATCAATAGGTTTATGTCTAGCTTATAGACAACAATATTTGAATATAACCTTACACTAGTCATTTTTTATTTTCTTGTATCTCTGGCCAGGGCGCTGCAATAAAAAACTTAGAGGCTGGTTCAGACAGACGGGTAGCTGCTGTTAGACTAGGAGATGGATCTATGATAGAAGCAGACACGGCAAGTTTGGAGCTTCATTGTTGTTGATCTTTTTTTTTCTTTATTTTCATATTTTAAGTGCAGTTTTTGTCGTGCAAATAATATAAGGATTGTATGCAAGGCTTGCTCGGGTTCTCTATCTTCTCTCTGTGAAAAAGAGTTTGAAGCAAATGCTTTTAATTTATTGTGTAGGTAATAATTGGTATTGGGGCAAAGCCAGCCGTCAGTCCCTTTGAAAAAGTGGGTTTGAATACAACCATTGGTGGAATACAGGTGAGTGGGACACCAAGATATTTTGGTGTCTTAAAACTGAAATTCTGTTCTGCATATCTAGCTCTTTATCATTTCTAATTGGTGCAGCCTTTTAAATACTTCTAATATTGATAACCTATATTATGTCTTCAGGACCCAGCATTTCTTTTTGTCATCGTTACTGCACTGCATTATAGATGTAGATTTTATAACTTGATCAAATGGACTAATGCCGCTGAATCAGTCAGAAACTAGGATAGTATTAACATGGCATTTAACAATTGGGTTTCCTATTTAGTTTGCAAAATCCTAGCTTTTTATTGGAACATTTATATATAAGGTATCAGGTATCTGAGCACTTGCACTTTTGAATCTCAGGTTGATGGTCAGTTCAGAACAAATATACCTGGCATTTTCGCAATTGGTGATGTAGCAGCATTCCCACTGAAGGTATATATATCTCATACATACTTCATCCCTATTTTTTTATTGAAGGAGCCTTAAAGTGCTGACGGTTTACCCTGTGCAGATATATAACCGTATAGCAAGAGTTGAACATGTGGACCATGCTCGTCAATCTGCACAACACTGCGTCAAAGCATTACTTAGTGCACAAACTAGCACGTAAGTTACAGATCAATTCTTGGACTTCAACTATGATTGAATTACTTCTGTTATTTTGACGTGTACTTGCTGAAAATTTAGCTGTTTTATGTCCAGATATGACTATCTCCCATACTTCTATTCAAGGGTTTTTGAGTATGAAGGCAGCCAAAGAAAAATATGGTGGCAGTTCTTTGGAGACAATGGTATAATTAAGTTACAATGCTATGTTTTATATTGTTTCACATTTCAGGAACTTTATTGGTGGATTATCTTCTATGCATTTTGTTATTATTTTCACTTACTGATAATTGTCTAATTGAGCAGTTGGAGAGACAATTGAGATTGGAAATTTTGATCCTAAGATTGCAACTTTCTGGCTAGAGTCTGGTAATTATGAATCGAGTCTATTTATATCTCTCTTTCTCACACACATACACAGAGTCACGCTCCCTTCAGAGGTTATTTTTTGTCATTTCTATGGAGAGGATTTTATTAATTCTTGCTTCCTCGCAGGTAAACTGAAAGGAGTTTTACTTGAAAGTGGAAGTCCTGAGGTACTGTTTCCAAACTCATTTAGGGCTTGTTTGACATTGCTATTGCTAAAAGCATATTTTGGGCCAAGATTAAGAGTAATCTTTGCTAGCCCAATGGATTTAGCTTTTTGAATAGTTTTCTTATGGATGCAAAAAAGATTTTGGGAAAAGCTCACATTTTAAACATTTTTCAAAATCAGCTTCAAACTCATTAAAAAAATATTCAAAAAATTTACTATTCATTAGTTCATAAGAATTATTTCTAATTTTTCATTCAAAATCTGTTGTCAGCAATGACAATGCTAAACTAGCCCTGAGATTTTGGCAGTTGGGATAATGTGTTCATGGGAATATATATATATACACACATACACATTTTCCGAAAGGAAATAAACATGAATAAATTAGCCTCCCCTTCTCCTATCCCTTTTCTTCTTCTTTTCCCTTCTTTTTTTCTTGTTTTGTTTTTATTGAATTTTTTAGTAAATTCCTGCAATATTTTAATTCACCTCGCTCTGCCTTCAAGACTGTAAAAGCTTATGCCAATGTAAAAATGTTTTAGGAATTTCAACTCCTTCCTAAACTTGCAAGGTGCCAACCTATTGTTGATAAATCCAAACTACAGAAAGCATCTTCAGTAGAAGAGGCCCTAGAAATTGCTCAGGCATCTCTACAAGCTACAATTTAGTTGAGATTTAACAAGTGCCCAGCCACTACACAAAATAATCTTCATGGAGTCATTCTCCCTGGTTAGTTATAATCTCATTCTGGAATTCCATCCGTCCTTTCAATTTCTCAGTTTCACAGAATAATTTTTCCAGAAGCTTTGCGTAGTTTCAACTGTTTGTTTTGTTCGTTGTTCATTGGAATTTATGGGACAGATTAGTAGCTATCTAAATATTAGCAACGCACAAATTTATTTGTCATCGGTAGGGCCAGCCTTTAATTATGTGAAAGGGAGATTAAGTTATTACTACTAGGATATTTATTGTCTGAATGATCTAATAACTTTTCACTGCTTTGATGGGTCAATCCTTTTAGGCACGGCTAATTCTTTATTTTTATTTGAACTTTGTACTAATCAATGTCGGTTTGTCTCAGAAATGAACTTCCATATCCGTTGTCTTCGACCAGTTATAGAACACCGCCCTTATATAGTTTATATTACCATCGTTTTAGCAGCAGCCAGAACATGATCTTTGGTAGATCATCCAAAAGTGATGATTCTAACCATTTAGAAACGACCGATCATATAAACAAGTAAACACGGTAATAATTTTTAACCATCGAAATGTGGTCTGTTAGCAACCGCACTTTTACGGTTAATGTAAATTTTTATTGAAACAAAGTTATTTCTAATTATACACTGGAAAAAAAAATAAAGTGGGAGCAATATTTGAAAAATTCTTATTTATGCAAGTATAATTCTCAATAATTATTTGAGAAGGAAAATAATTGTGTGCCCTTACAAACTATCCTTTATGTTACTAATTTCTTATCTCAAAATAATTCTTAAAAATATATTTGTTCATGAAAATTCCTATTAGCAGTAGCAATTACTTGACGGAAGATTAATCTAACGGATTGTATCAAATTTATTAATTTAAAATACCAGTAAAATTATTTATCTATAATCTATAATATATATATAAAAGTACGAATGAGGGGAACATTGGGTCTCTAAAATATTTCTGCGTATTTTAATTGATAAAAAATATTATTAAGGACAATTTAATCTTATTGTAATGAGATAATTTTTAATTTTATTGAATAATTTAATCTTATTTTAATTAATAACTTTTTAATTTTATTATGATTAGGAATATAATTTAATAAATATTGGGATAGCTAATATTGAGATCATATCTTAATTAAAATATAATATAATAATATAAAATATTTTGTAGATGTTTAATAAATTAATACCGACGTATTAGTACACTAGAGAACAAAAAAATAAAAAATAAAAATCTTTTTAGTCATTTATATTAATTCTAATTGTTAAATTACACAATAAATGGAAAAAAAAATTATTAGTTGATTATAAATTATTTACTTTAAGGTAAATCATGAATGAATATTAAATATCAATTAACTAAATAGAAATGTTAAATCAATTAGGAATCTTAATATTAATCCAATTAACCTAAAATCTCATTATAAATAGGTCTTTTAGAGTTAAATGAGAGAAAGTAAACATTGAGAGAAAACAATCGTTACCTCTAGAGGATCAGAGGGTACAACAGTTCCAATAGAATGGTACTGTGATTTTCTAGAAATAGTTGAAATTTTCAGTTAATAAATTTCAATAATGTAAGTGCATTTCATCTCTTAAAATTTTAATGAATTTGTAATTTTTTATTTGTTTTATTTTATTTTATTAATTGATTTTCTTCTTCAATTTTTCACGTTATAAATTTATTATCGTAATTGTATTTCAATTTTTCACGATTTTTACTGTTTTACTTTGCTACACTAATTTTTGAAAATTTGTGCATGTATAGAAACTTTTCAGAGGTATTAATTATTTTACTCCTAATATTCTAATTAAATTTTATAGTTTAGTAATAAATATAATTTTATTAGTTTTATATTTTAAATAATTTAGTTGATGGTTGTAACTTTTTTTTAGAGTTTTTACATATTTTTGAATTAGAGCACCTAATTATTATCATTTTTTTAGTTTTAACATTGCAATAATACTTTGATACCTTTTAGATTCACAAAGAACATATATCAAATAATAATAAAAAAAAATTAATTTAAGCACATAAAAATTCATCTATCCTTTTTCAGATATTCTATTTAACATTTTAATTAATTAAGTTTTTAAATTGATAAAAATATCGTTAAAAATTTAATTTTATTTATTGAAAAATAAAGGTAATTTAATTGTGATTATTTATGTTAATTTTCTATTTGAATTTAAATTCTATCACGAAGAAGGGGAAGGGGAACATTAGGTTCCTACAAAGTCCCAATCAAATTTATAGATTAACAAAAATATTATTAAGGACTTTAATTTTATTGGTGAAAAAACAAAGGTAATTTAATTTTAAATTATTATGTAATTTATTAATTTTTCATAGGCAAATATTATAAACAATTTTATTCAATTTATGATATTTTGTCCAATTATCATTATTATTATGTTTATGTTATTTTTCATCGACATTAAATTGATAATAATCAGTAGTATGGTTAGTGAGTCTAGGGGGCTGCAAACAAAACCATAAAGCAAAAAGATAACTAATTAGCCTCGTCAATTGATAATCAACTGGGGAAAAGGGGCGGGCATTGGGTAATTAATTAGCCCCATCAATTGATATTTTTATTTCAATCATGAATTTTAATTAGTATAAAAATAAAATTTACCTAAAAATAAGATAAAATATTTATAATATCAATTGATGATTTCATGATAATATATCAATTTAAATTCATTTGTTTTTACACTGATAAATCTAGCTACTGCTAGTAATAATTCTGACTCGAATTTTACCAAATCTTATAAATTAAATATTAAATTAAAGAAAATATTGTAAGAACTATAATTTTCGTTGTTAGTTTCACATTTGATAAATTATTTTGTCAAATCCAACCTTAATCAGTAACTTCTCTTTGTTGGGAGCACGATTCAAGGGTCAAAGGACTTGATCTTGAATATGATTCAACAGCCGAAAGACTTGATGTTGAATTGAGGCATAACAAGTATTTGACGATTTAAGGGTTGTGGAGACTTGATCTTGAATTGACGAGGTGCCTCAGTAAGAGGAATTGATTGAAAACCTCTATGCGCGAGGTGCCTCAGCTAGAGGACTTGATTGAATTGACCAGCCTAGGGGGACTTACGGCACGCCATGCAGGACGGTCACCAGAGCGCCACCGTCACTTGCCACGATGGCCGAAAAATTGGCTTCCACCCAGAAATTCATGAGGCTCACATCAAAATACTCGAAATTGCATGGGGAGCTCACTAGTGTCCAATTATCAGCACAGTGGCCCATATGGCCGGAAAAGGCCCCGACAGCCGCTGTGAATAGTGGTTCTCTTCCACAACAAACGGTAACTGCTCGAAACCATAAGGGATTCGCCACTAAATAGAGGGGTTCTACTCGCAACACGATGGGGAGTCGATTTGTGCTCTCCTCGTCGTCTGTAGTCACCGGAATCGACAAGAATCGCCAGCAATCGAAGTGGAGAAGCATCGGTAGAAGAAGCCTCTATTCTGGCTTCTGGATGTCCGATCATCGCAAGCCGGGCCAAAATCGTGTCCAGTACCGCCAAAGTGACAGATCGACACCTCTCTCTCGCTGAATTAACATTAATACAACAGGCTCTATAAAATATTTTCTAACATATTCTAAGTATCAAGGCATAGAAAAAATTTGTATTGCGGATGGCTCCTTTGTACTGATTTCTAGCACAGGTTCTATTAACTATACTTTCAATATTAAACTCTCCTTTGTTCTCCATGTTCCTCGATTTCCTATTAATTTGTTATTTATTAGCTTAATCAAAAAAACACTTAATTGCAAAGTAACCTTTTACCCTACTCATTATATTTTTTAGGAACTGAACACGGGGAGAACGATTGGCAGTGGTAGCTTGCACAATAGGCTATATTTGTTGAATGACGTTTATCATTTTTCAAATCTGAGTACCAGTCAAGCTTTGTTAGGAACTTCTAGAAATCCTTCTTGTGAAGTTGTTCAAGTGCATAGGAGGTTAGGTCATCCCTCTTTTTCTGTTTTAGGACGTTTATTTCCTACTTTGGTTACTAAGTGTGATTTGGATTCTTTAGTATGTGATGCTTGTGAACTTGCCAAACACACTAGGTATTCTTATCATCCAAATAATAATAAAAGCTTGATTCCTTTTACTACTATTCACTCTTATGTATGGCTTCCTACTAAAACTGTCTCTATTTTTGGTTATAGATGGTTTGTGACCCTTATTGATTGTTGCACTAGATTGACTTGAGTTTATTTAGTGAAAACAAAAAATGAAGTTTTTTCGTGTTTTTAAAACTTTCATCAAATGATTTGTACTCAGTTTGATGTGCATGTTAAAATTCTAAGAACTGATAATGGTACTGAATACATGAATACAATTTTTCGTACTTATTTAGATTCAAATGGTGTCATATATCAAACTAGTTGTGTCAATACTAGTGCACAAAATGGAGTAGCTGAAAGGAAAAATAGGTATTTATTGGAAGTAGCTAGGTCACTTATATTCACTATGAATCTTTCCAAACCATATTGGTGGGATGCTATTTTAACTGCTGCTTACCTTATCAATCGTATGCCTCTTCATACTTTAAATTTTAAAACTCCATTAGAGATTCTTCAAGAAAGAAACTCTTATATTGTACCTCCTAAAGTCTTTGATTGTGTTTATTTTGTTCATCAGAATGGTCTAAGCAAATTAGATACCAAAGCCTTGAAGTGTGTTTTTGTTGGTTACTCTACTACTCAAAAAGGATACAAGTGTTATTATCCCCCTTTTAGGAAACATTTTTTAAGTATGGATGTTACCTTTAGAGACTTTGATCCTTATTTTTTCTGTCCAATCACCTCTTTAGGGGGAGAAATATTGAAAGGAAGAAGTGATCAATGACATTCCTTTCCAGTGGGAGATTTCGGTAGAAATAGATAATAAGAGAGACCAACCATCTAAAACTCTAGGAAGATTGAATAGACCTGATTTGAAAACCTACACTCGGTGGACTAATACAGATGCAACCATCGAGCATGGGCCCTTTGATCAACTGTCTTCTCCAATTTCAGTCCCTGAAAATACAGAAGAACAAAAACCATGTGAGTCTTCTTTAATCCCTATTAATTCTGATTCTAATCTTGATTCTAGCCCTTCTGACAATGACCTTGATATTCTTATTGCTCTTAGATTAGGAGTTAGAACATTTATTAAACATCCCATCTCCCATTTTATCTCCTATAATGCTCTGTCCCCTTCCTATAGAACCTTTGTTTTGTCTGTTTCTTCTGTTTCTATACCGCTAGATTGGGGAGAGGCATTACAGGACTCAAAATGAAGGCTGCAATGGTTGAGGAGATGTGAGCTTTGGCGAAAAACGAGACATGGGATCTTGTAATTTCACCACCAAGGAAGAAGCCAGTTGGATGTAATTAGGTGTTCATAGTTAAACATAGGGTAGATGGTTCAATCGAGAGGTACAAGGCTTGATTGGTTACCAGAGGATTCAGTCAGACCTATGGAGTTGATTACAAGGAAACATTTGCCCCTATAGCCAAGATGAACTCAGTCAAAATTTTATTATCTTATGCAGCCAATCTTGATTGGGAGTTGCATCAGTTTGATGTTAAAAATGCTTTTTCTACATGGTGATTTGAGAGAAGAGGTGTATATGGAGATTCCTCCTGGGTTTGCTAATGACAAGACCAAAAGAAAAGTTTGCAAACTTAAGAAGTCACTATATGGGTTGAAGTAATCACCAAGAGCTTGGTTTGAAAGATTTAGTAAAGCTTTGCTTTCTTTTGGTTACATTCAGAGTAATGCTGATCATACATTATTTATTAAACATCATGAAGGAAAGATCACATTGCTTATTGTTTATGTTGATGATACAGTGATGACAGGAATAACGAAGAAGAAATGACTTTCTTGAGAAGTTTATTAGCTAAGGAGTTTGAGATTAAGGAGTTGGGAAAGTTGAGGTATTTTCTAGGGATAGAAGTTGCAAGATCGGAAAATGAAATATTTATTTCTCAAAGAAAGTACATCCTTGATCTCCTTAAAGAAACTGGTATGTTGGGATGTAAACCTGTAGAATCACTTATTGAAGCTAATCATAAGCTTCAAGCTGGAGTGGAAAGTCCAGTTGATGTTAGTAGGTATCAGAGATTGATTGGGAGGTTGATTTATCTTGCTCATACTAGACTAGATATTGCCTACGCTGTGAGTTTAGTGAGTCAGTACATGCATAACCCTCGAGAGTCTCACTTAGAAGCTGTGCATCGGATTCTAGGATATTTAAAATCAGCTCTACGTAGAGGACTTTTATTTTCTAAGCATAACCGGCTGCACAGATGCAAATTGGACTAGTTCCCTTGATGACAGGAGATCAACCTCAGGTTATCGTGTTTTTGTTGGAGGAAATTTGATCACATGGAGAAGCAAGTATTGTTGCTAGATCCAGTGCAAAAGTTGAATATAGAGCTATGGCATAGGGAATCTGTGAACTCCTATGGTTGCGTAGACTAATGGGAGAGTTGAAGTTGGTTGAAACAACAAATATGTTTTTGTTTTGTGATAGCAAAGCAACCATTAGTATTATGAATAATCCAATCTAGCATGATCGAACTAAGGACATAGAGATTGATCATCATTTTATAAAAGAGAAGATAGTGGAAGGTTCCATAAGTGTCTCCGACATAGTCTCAAAAGAGCAACTAACTCTTTAGATTACAAGTTGTTTCACAAAGGTTTTGAATGGCAAGTTGTTTCATTATTTATTTTACAAGTTTGGCATGTGTAATATATATGCACCAACTTGAGAGAGAATATTGAGATTTTTGTAATTAAAGTAAATATTGTCTTTCCTAGTTTAGGTTTATTCCTATTTAGATTACTTCCATATTAGAACAATATTTTGTATATACATATATAGATGATTAGAAATTGTATATACACACACTATGGAGACTTCCCTTTTAGTTTAGGAATAGGAATTTGTTTAGGATTAGGCTTTTGTTGTGAGGATAGTGGGCTGGCCTTTCTCTTGAACCCAGGTCGCTTGACCTAAAGCACAGCGCCCTACACCACTAGGTTAGAAAGATTTACATGTTTATGTAGTGCATTATTATTTTTTTTTTTTGAAAAAGAGTCAGGGGGCCGACCACCCCCCCAGCCCCGCTGGCTCCGTCATTGATTACTTACACATCTTCCACAGCTAACCAGGTCAGTCCTTTTTCTTTGTAGCAATCTTAAATAGGAAATATATTTGTTACTTGGTAGATACTTACATGCATATTATTGACAAGCATGTGATAACTTTTAATCAATTCTAGATTTTAAAGTTAAAATATGGTATATGCATGCCTTCGTGTTGTTAATAGTTTGTTATACGTTTGTGCAGCTAAAAAGTTAGAATATGAACGTGGACAAGTCTTCGACTATCCCAAAGACTTGCTACTATTTGTTACTTGGTAATTCGTCATGCTGCTTTTTTTGCTCCTTATTAAGTAATAAATAGATCGTATGATGTTATTTTTGAAAGTAAAAGCCTTGTAACCCAATTGAAAAACCTTTCGTTTCCCCCTTTTGAATTCTTGTTGAACCCCCTATCTTTTAATTAAAGTTAAAATCGGCTTTTCAGTCCACATAAACGGAAAAGAGGCAGCGTTTTGGATTGGAAGGACCTTACTATGTAATGGAAGCATAATTTAGATCCTTCAAAATAATTACTCAAACGTTGAGAGACCTAAGTGTTAATTTGATCATAATTTAGGTACCAAAAATACTAAACTCTCTCTCTATGTATATATTTTCGTTAGCAACCTGTAAGTCTGCAGAACGAAAACGAGATCTCAACCTGTGAAGCGTCAGCCACATGGGTTAGGCCTTTCAGAGTTATCTTTTCTTTGTATTGCCTGTCAAATTAATAAAAATAAGCTGTCAAATTAACGTTAATGCCGTGCAAAGAAGTGATAAAATCCATGTTTGAACACCTGAAGCATACAAAAAAGATTATATCCTTAATCTTACAAAAAAGAAAATTCATATATTTTGCAGATTTTATTAACAATTTATTCTCTATTTGCCTTATTCAATATGCATAGTTCTATCTTTATAGTAGAATTACATAATTTTTAATTATGTGTTTTGATGTTTAAGAATTAATAGGAAAAAAGCAAGAGTTGTTTTTAGGAGATAATTTTTTCTTTTCTCCTTTTTATTTCTTTAAAGAACTTTGAATTATTCTCTTTTTTGCGAGAATTATTATTGAAATTTGAATGAATGCTAATTTTGCTTTTCGTTCAGATAAATAGCAAAAAAAGATAAAATATGAGTACCTTTAATTCTTAGAATTATTATAGAAAATCAAATGGCCGTTCTTTTAATATCTTGGTATTTAAGATTTAAAGTTTAACATATTTGTTATATGACAAAAAGTTCATAAATTATAAGTTATGTATAAATAATAATATATAATACTAATCCCACGCATTATTTAAACTATTCTAGTTAATACTCTTCATTCACACCATGTTAATCATAACATCTACAAACAACAGTAATTATATGCACATCAAGTGGTCGTTAGTCAGTGAAATCACCTTAGCAAGACCATGATCGCTTTAATATCCATAGTATGGTCTTATGACTTGTGTATCAAGGAGTTTACCCCCATTCAGGCAAAACAAATTCAAACACAATATTTTCCATAAAATATTTTCTCATGATAACCATTTCAATTAGGATACACAAGGAGATGCGCCACTCCTACCGCTTACTGCCCATTATCAGCATTTTCACTATGTCTGTGCTCTCAACCCAGATGGCTTACATCATCCCAACTTCATATAACAATCACATATTATTATGCACAAAGTAATTATTCACAGTATTTATCAATGCACATCCATTCATCCATATACAATACACAGATACAAGGCTTGAAAATAATTATGCAATCATGAATTTAGTAAAGTATGTATATTAAAACTCTTCCTTCAATTTTGTTGTATTTGTCAATTTTTATCTATTCCAATCCTTTGATAAAGAGTAGACAAGTCAATTGAAAATGAAGGTGAGATTTCAAGATTTTCCCTTTACTTCAATCCAAACTTAGTTTCCTAGAAAAAACATGTTATTGTTTTTATTATGTGACTATTCTTTTCGTTTTCAGGGTTCTTTAATGGGATTTTCAAACTATAATCTCTTATGGGTTGGTGTTTTTTTTTCTTTTTGGACAAAGGCGGCAGTCTTTTCTGGGTTTTTCTTTAATTGTGAATTGATGTCTAGGGTTTGGAAATCAGAGGTATTATGGATAATATATTTATTATTTTCTTTTTATTATTCATTATTTATTATACAGTGAGTTCTTGAGAGCTATTTGCTCACTTCGTCGTGGTCATTTCCTTTAAAGAAATGAAGAAATTGAAAGATTTTTCAACTTCTGTTGTTTGTAACTTTTCTGTTTCTGCTGCAGAAAGTAGTGTTGAAATTGAACTTACATGATGACAAGGCGAAGCAAAAGGCCATGAAAGCAGTTTCAAGCCTTTTAGGTTTTTTTATTTTGAAGTCCTCTTTTCATCTTCTAAGGATATGTAGATCAAAATTTTGAAATATATTTATGTTCATCAGCAGTTTTTGTTTTTAAAATTTCCTTGTACAGGCATCAACTCGATTGCCATAGACATGAAAGATGAGAAATTAACAGTAATAGGAGATGTTATCCTGTGGAAGTAGTAAGCAAGTTAAGGAAAGGTTGACATACAGAAATTTCATAGACGATATCCATGAAATTTTTTTGAACCTCGTGAAACTCATTCTAGAAACAGATATGAAATTGTTTCTAAGGTCCATTTATTATACTTTTCCTTTGTTTTTTTTTTCTTAGAAAAGAATATTTTTGAGAAATATTATTTTTTTAACAAATCAGTATTTTTATTTATACTCCCTCTTAGCTGGAAACTTGAAAAAGTATAATTATTAAATTTTTGAATAAAGTAATGATAATAAATTTATTTAGGAATTAGAATTATTTAAATATTTCAAACTAATTAGAACGAAGAGTAAATTAATTAAATGAAAAGATTAAATAAAGATATTTTTATTATTCAACTATTTCTAGAAAGAAGATAAAAAATACAGTAGAACCTCTATAAATTAATAACGTCGCTATAATAATAATTTTTTATAGTCCCAAGCCAAGACCAACATGATAAATTAATAATTCACTAAATTTATAAAATAATATAAAAAAATAAATTCATATAGGTCCCATTTAACATATAAATTAATAATTCATTATCTGCATCAAAATATTTTGTACATAATTCATAACTAAACTAAGCATATTTCTGAAAATATAAATCTAATGTTACTTGTTTCTTTTTAAAATTAATATCACATTGAATCTTATCTCTAACATTTGTTAGAGTATTAAAAAAATCCGGTGTAGAGTTCACATTGTAGAGATATAAGTTATATACTCTATAAATTAATAATTATTAATTTACGCGATTAATTAATACATCGCTAAATCAATAAAATTTCACGGTTCCGATATTATTAATTTATAGAGATTCGACTGTATATTGAGAATTAGAATTATTTAAATATTTTGAACAGATTAAAATGAAAAGAAAATATAGATATTTTTTAGAATATTTAAATATTTCAAAATAACTAAAATTAAAAGAAAATTAATTAAATGAAAAGATAAAGGTACTTTTATTATTCAACAATTTTTAGAAAAAAAGATAATAAATTTATTTAAAATTATAATTATTTAAATATCTCAAATTAATTAAAATGAAAAGAAAATTAATTAAACGAAAAGAAATAAAGATCTTCGAACATTTTTTTATTACTCAACAATTTTTAGAAAGAAGATAAATCGATAAATTTGTGAGTAGTTGATTATTAATTGACTATTACCCAATTTTATTTATGCTAAAAAAATTAAATTAAGCTGAAAATTTAAGGAAGCGACGTCGTTTTGCTTTAAGAAAACCCTATATGCTTCTCCTTCTGCCTTTGGTTCAGTAAGCTTCATTAATAATGGTGTTGAACTTTCAAGCTGTATTTAATTTTGGAATTGGTACATTTTAGAAGACGAAGTGAAATGCAGAAGATAGATGCGGGGTTGTTAGTCTTACAATTGGCAAGCATTCTGATAGTGAATTGGTAATATGGGAATATATATGTTGCTTGTTCCATTCTTTTGTTTTCTTTTCTTTTTTTAATAAAATATGTTAGTTACGCTTCTATTTTGTCATGTGATTGTACATTCCCGATTTGCAGGCATATCTTTTCTTTTGTCATTCCGGCGTCTGCTACGATCTCACCTTCAAGAACAAGATGGTGAAATTGATGCTCGAATTTAGGAGATATTAGAGCAACGGTTACAATAAATTGCAAAACGCCATATTTTAGTCCAGGCTTTTTCATATACTCAGTTAGGGAGATTGCTATTTAGGTAGATTTTAGTTGCTTTCTGTCTAACAAATATAAGTTTAATGAGTATGTATAAGACATGGTTTTTTACTTGTAAGACAATTTTTTTTGTTTTATAATTTCAATATATTTAAATTTAATGCTAATTTTATTGACTTTCTTTAATTGATTTTAAATTAATTTTATTATGAAATATATAAATTATAAAAGTTGAGAACATAAATAGAATATTAACAATTATAAAAGTTTTTAGAAATGGATTTCATAAGCCAATCATAAACTTAGAAATGGATCTGAAAACGGATTCAGGAATGACAACGATTCAGATTACTTTTTTCTTGGATATTAGAAACGGAATCAGTAACGGATATAAATGTTTAGAAATATATATAGAAGCAGACAAACAATGGTTGAGGAACAGAATTATAAACGGATTTAGAGACGGAATGGAGACGGACCAGGAATGAATTCGTTCCCCATGAGATCAGTATTGAGAAACGGATACGGATTTCAAGCAATGCAGCAACGGAAAATCCGTTGCTATTCAGAAACGGATGAAAAAATCTGTTGCTAAGCTGCCTTAGAAACGCCCGAAATGTCACGGATTGTTACCGTTTCTAAATAAATTTAGCAACGGAATTTATTAATTTAGAAACGTAAAATTCCGTTTCTATTTTGATATTTTCTTGTAGTGTTAACAATGGACAATCATCTATCAATAATTAGAATTATTTCTATTTTATATTAAAGTAGATTACCAACTCAAATTTATATAAGAAAATTATTGATTTTCAATATTCAGTTAAATATCTATGTACTAGTCGAGTATGAGCTGATGTATACATAAGTACCACTCATCTAACAAACAATATTTGACACAAATAGAGGTATGAATATCTTTTTAATAAAAAATATAAAATAATAATAATAAGAAATAGTGATAATTTTTTAAATGGCAATTAGCTATTGGTTTTTCCAAAAAGAAAAAGAATTATTAGTCACTACACCTTTATTATCTTTTATGATAATTATTAATTATATTTATGATTCTATCAATCTCTAATCCCATAGTTGATAGGATAACCATATCAAGAAAAAAATTACTTACACTAATAATGATAATAATGATGAAATGAATTTTTTTTTTCAAATGATGAATTGGGAAACATGCATAAATTCACTGGGCGGGTATACGAGAGGGATCAACGATTACTAGCTAGAAAAAAGAAGGCAACATTCATTGACCCCACTGAGTCACGCAATCGCAAAAAAGATGTGAAAGGCAAGTAATCATATTTGGATACTGGAGTTATATATCCAATTCACGGTTTGGTTTCTATGCTTGTCAAAGTCTTGTCTTATCTTCCACTTCCTATATGTGGTATATAACATAAATCATGCAGGAAGAGAAAATAATCCAAGTGGTTCTTTTCCATTTTCAATTTCAATTTGGTAATTTTCTATCTCTTACAATAGATCCAATGAATTTGCGCACATAGAAATCTCTTATTTAAAAGAAAGGATAAGATCTTTAGCTTAAGAGTGAAACTTTTTCCATCGGGAAAAGAAAAAGGAAAAAGAATAAATTACATTTGTAGAAAGAAACGCAGTACATTTGGGAGATGCATGTACTCAAATAGGGTATTATATTGGTCATATCTATCTCCTTTTTAGAACTACACTATAATTAATATATTACAAAAGAATAATAAGATATATAAATTGAAAAAGTCTAATTATATTACTAAATTCTAAAAAATAATAATAATAATACAACAAGAATTTTACAATTTTTTAGACGTCAAAAAGTTATTTTTTTTTTAATGCAAGGACTAGTTTAGTTAACTATAATGAAATATAATTGAATGATCTGAAATAGAAGTTTTATCTATTTTCATTTTCATTCTGTTATATGTACTTCGTTGTAGTTTACTAAACATAGATTGGATCAAGTTCTTGCTCTAACCATAGGCGATTGAGGTCGAGAGTGAGGAGACATGATGAAATCGTCGTAAATTCGAGAGGAGAAGCTGAGTTTAAGGCTACCTTGCCAGCATAATTTCTTCTTTGGCTTCATAGCTTCCTTATTTTGAAGCACAAATGTTCTAATTCTTGACAAAGCAACATCCATGGTATGATCATCCATATTAGCGAAGCAAACCCTAAACCAACCTGGTTCGGTGCAGTGAAAAGAAGAACCAGGAGAAACATTAAGCTTAACGTCCTTAATTATAATCCTCCATAAATCAGTTTCTCCTTCAACTGTTTGATCTTTAAGTAGCCTACGCAAATCCATCCATACAAATAAACCTGCATTGCTTGTTTTCAAGCATTTAATACCAACTTGAGCAAGCCCTAAAGAAAAATCTGTGTACCTTTTATCTAATCTCTTCTTGTTTTGACTGATAAACCTTTCAACAAATTCTTCATCCGACAACATGCTCGCGATCAGATGTTGAGTCTGTGTCGATACTAATCCGAAGCTTGACATTTTTCTTGCACAGTTAACAACTATATCGTTGTAAGAATAAATTATGCCAACTCGAAAACCAGGAAAACCCATATCTTTAGAAAGGCTGTAAACAATATGGATAAGGTCAAGATTGCATTCTTCTCCTTCTTCTTCTTTTTCTTGTATTATTTCTGCAATGCTAATAAATTCCGGTTGGGTAAAAACTGTGGCTGCGTAAATTTCATCGCAGACTAAATGGATGTTCTTTTCATTGATGAAGCTTACTATACTTCTTAAAGTTTCTCTGTCCAGGATTGTACCTAAAGGATTTGATGGATTCGTTATGAGCAAACCCTTTACTTTTATGTTATCAATTTGTGCCATATCATAAGCATATTCTAAGGCTTCTCTTGTGACCTTGAAATTGTTTGAGCTTTCACAGTCAACTGGAATAAGCTGAACTCCTGTTCTCCATCTCAAGTCTCTATCAAATCTGCAATAATAAGACAAATAGTTCTTTTTAGTATATATACCTCTTAATTAAAGAATATATATATATTTGAGATCATTAAAGCCGATGCTTTGGGACCAAAAGGTTTTAGGTTCAAGCCTTCAACCGAGAATTTAACAGGTAGCGAGATTCATGAAATTAAATTAACTAAACTATTAAAGTGATTAGATAATATTCTAACTAATTCCAACTAACAGTAGCAGCGAGCAATGACAATAGAGAATCTGGAAGTGAAAATATATTTCCTTAAACGACAAGACCTATTCAACTGCATAAGAAAGCCAAAATGCAAAATGGATCACTCTAGACCTCAGGTTTCTTTCACTTATTAGTGTTTTTTCTATTTTTATGGTCTGTCAAAGAATCATGAGTACTTGTTTTGTTGATGACTAGCTCTACTAGGAAATTATTTTTGTTCTTATTCATATACATTTGCCCCCACCAATAATACAGCCTGTGTTGAAAGCTAAAGGCTATGACAGGACAGGTTAGCCATTAGGAGCTTAATTGGGATACACTAAAAAAAAGAGAGTAATGGGACGGAAATAGGGTACAATCAATATTATTTATTTTCAAAAATATTAATTCATCAAAATCAGGAGACTCTCTACCGGTCTAGGTGTGAAGAAAGAAGACAAAACGTTGATATTAAGGTTAATTAAGATTTTTATTTATTTGTTTTCTTTTTTTTTTCCTTTCCGTTTAGTAAGAGAAAAAAATGAGTGACTTAATTACTTACCCTGGATAATAAGGAGTAGGCACCAAAAAAGCGTCGCCGGGATCGGCCAAACAGAAGGCAACCATTTCATGAGCTCCGGTGGCTCCTCCGCTCATAACGATACGGTCAGGGTCAAATGTTACTTTGTCTCCCCTACCTTTGGCCATGAATTTTGCGACAGCCTGCAAGTCCAACAGTGTTTTTAATTGGTCAAATATGTAGATACAGTGTGGAAAGTAATAATTGACTAAAATAATTTTGGTTTTCAACAAAATTAATTAATTTTTAAATTGCTTACAGCTCTGAATTCTGACAAGCCGTGATAATCTTGAAAAATAGCTATATCTTTGAACTGTTCTGCTCCTTCAGGAGTACAAATGGAAGCTTTCGGGTTATTCTTGATCCATTCTTGAACCAAATCAAAGCAAAGCTGCAAGTGAAGCAAATTAAATTAACATTAGTATATTTATATATATATATAAAACTCTGCATATGTTATTACTTTCAAGAAATTAAGCAAAAACTGAATATTCAAAATTACCTGATTCTCAGCAAGACCCATCTGAATAACTCCATTTGGATTCTTTGTCGGATGATACGGATTGCTGTCGTAGGCTTTCCATCCATCAAAATACGGTGAGTCTTCGCCGTGGCCATTACCGGTTGCTATTTTTGATAACAACTGGTTGTTTAACTTAAACACCATTTTTGTTTTCAAGTCCAAAAGTTTATCAAGAATGAGAAATGTGTATATATATATATATAGAGAGAGAGAGAGAGAGAGAGAGAGAGAGTTATATCGTTCTTACTAGACGGGGCGCTTGTGCTTGGAGCTGTCTGTGAGAGGTTGGTTAATTGTGTGATATATTTATAGACGATAAGACGGAAGGTTGTGGTCTGAGGTGTCCGTCTATGATCTTTCCTTGGTTTAATACTGAGAAAAAAAGGACACTAGCGTGGACTGAAAGTTCCGTGAAGGATCAACTAGGTATTCTTTTGACAGATTGGTGAGATTTGGTAGGCGTTCTTGATTTCTTCATTTTTTACTGAATGTATTAGGATTTGTTCTTGATCAACTAAGGGATTAGGACTTGTTCATCGACCGGACCACAAATTTTAATTTATAAAAAATGCGCGAGTTGTACAGGCCAAATTTTAAAAAAAAAAATTATGTTTTTCAAGTCTGAATTTAGCTCATTATATAGTCTCATTTAGTGTTTAGCGCCACTCGAAAATCCTATCGAATACTTCGAATAATTCAATTCATTTTAGCTCGATTCTCAATTAAATTTTTAGTTCATCCATTTTTATATAATTTTCATTTATTTAGACATATTCGATTAAATTAATTGATTTCCATCATTTATCTTTTACTACTATGGTTAAAAAAAATTACATATGTTTTCAATTTCCAACAAAATATATAATTTCATGCAAAAGTCGGGAAACTTCTTCTGAATACGTTAAGGGGCACCATCGTACGAGTTTTAGCATATACATATAACCCTTAGAACAATACTTGTCCATTAATTTTTAAAATTTCTATTTGTCTCTCGCCAAACGGACATAATTATATTTTTAGTTAAATTTTAGAATTAAAAAATAGAAATATTATAATTTATTGAAAATGTATAGAAGTTTTTAATTAATTCATTCAAACATGAAAATAACATATAACACTTAGTTTACGTGTGTATGTATATTATATTGAAATAAAATAAGATACCATATTGAATTGTTCTTGTCTAATAGTTTATATTTTGAGTTGGATTGAATGTTTTAAAGGCATGCGTGTGATTTTTAATTTTTATATAATTGGATAAAATATGTGTGATAATATAATAATTTTTTGGATTAATGAATTTTTTTCGTGTCCATCTTTACTGTCTATGATAAATCCAACTACTCATCACTCATTTTTTAAGGACAAAGAGATTGATCCGATAAAATTTATATTACAGAACATCGAACACATAACTTAAATTATAATAATTAGCCATGCGAGTACTTTTGTCACTAAACTATTCTCACTTGGATTTTAGATTAATCAATATTTTTTATTTAATTATGACACAATATCACATGGTACGCATAGATTACTATTCCAATTTAAAACCAAATCAAAATGAATTAACATATCTGATTTGATTTTGAAAAAATTAAATTTAACTCAATTAGCTAAAAATTAATATATCAATTGACTTTAAAATTTTTCTTCAAAATGTATTTTAAAATTTTTTCCGATCTCAACAAGTTTTAGAACTATGAATAGTAATCATTAGTTGAATTTCGACTCTTTTTTCTTTTTCTTTTTTTCATAAACAACGGATAGGTACCCTGCTAATGGAACCATTGTTTGACACATGTCCTAGCATTAATTGAAAGAAAAATGGATAAAATTGTAGTTCCAAATATTGAATTATTGAAATAAGAACCCCACAATCTTAATGCAGCCCGCGTTACCGCCGCGTCAATGTAGGTTGTAGTGGCAGAGACACAAAGTTATGTGCTGTTTTAGTATCATTCAATTGTGACCGACAATAATATTTCAAGTGCAAATGCTTCTCAGGCCTAGTAGTAACCAACGGTGATGCTATGAGATTTAAACGTTTCAGATTCGATTTTCACCATTTCAATGTTCGATAGAGAACCTATTAAGAGAATTGATTAAGTATTGCTTAATCATTTTGAAATATATAATGTTCGGTAAAAGATTATTATTAATTACGCCAGTGATTTTCGTTTGATAGTTATTTCCTGTCTATGGTGCAAAATATATAATATTCGACGGATGGCAAAAGAAAAAAGAAAGTTAACATTGCGTCTTAAGGTAGGGTAGTGTCCTACAATTACAAGTAATGAACTAATTATTAGGCATTATGGGATTTTTTTGCCATATGAGTACAGAAAAATATAAAAAAGGGAATATATGCCAAATTGAACAAGTGAATATAATGGGCTGCTTTGGCATTAAGTGGAAAAGTTTAAGTGAAGGTGATCTTACTTCATTCTCTCTGAACTTGCTTGCTCTTCGGAGTTGAATTGGGTCAACAAATGAATTGAACCTCGTGGTTTTGCTGTATAACGCGGCGCTGCTTCCTTTTCGAAGTAGGAGATTACTTTCAGTATTTTAAACGCTGACCATATTTCTTTTTGCCTCCTTAGGTGCATCACCACCAAAATTTTTAAATACTAAATTAATATTCTTTATTTTGAAGTTTTAAAATTCAAAATCCAATATACGTTGTATTGTACAAAATACAAGTAATGCGTATGACGGCAGATTCCAGCCCCTTTCTACCATTATCATCAAAGCATTAGCTGTGAAGCAAATTTTTATTATTTTACATTACAAAAGATTTATATTTTATTTAATTTGAAAGGCTTATCTCCAAAAATAATAATTACAAAGTTTCCTTTTATATGACATTTTTTTGTCTCTAATAATTATAGTATTTTTTGAATTAATATATATATCTTTTGAGATGCGGTTGCTTGTCGCACAAATTTCAGGATGCTTCATTGCATTAAACTTGTCTATTTAGGTATTATTTTTAATGTATAGCAACCAAAAAAAATTCCTAAAATAAACTATAGAAGGTAAATGCGAATTTATATTTTGCTTTTCCTATAAGAGATAGAAATTTGACTTTTACAGTGATTTAACCTATAATCCATAACTATAAAATTAAATAAATCAATATAACAATTTATCACTTTTCTGTTCGAAAATATAATTCATTTTAAAGTACTTTATATATTAAATTGATTTGAATATTGAAAAATAATTAATAAAATTTTAATTTTTACTCTAATCTTTATTGAACATATTAATTTTTAATGATGTGAGATAAATTATAATTTAATTAAATTAATTATTTGTTTATAATATAAAGAGATTAAATATTTATTAATTATCATATAATTTTAAATAACTTATATTTATGGACGAAGAAAATATAAAGGTAAATAATTAATTAGGGTGTAAATCAGTAAAATTAAAATTACATTTATAAATCAGAAAATAAATTAAAATAAGCAAGACAGTAGTCTCAAACTACAATGGGGTCCACATCTAGAAAGATTCAAGTTTCAACGCTCCGGGCCCATTTTATAAATGAGATTGATTGATGAATTAGAGACTCTTGTAACCAAAACTGCAAGCGGTCTGATCTCTGAAGTACACAGGACTGGAGACCGGAAAAACGTAAATGTTTGACTTCTAGGTGGCGAGTGATTACTTACAACCGGTGGAAGTGGTAAATGGGAAATAAAAATTTTACTTATTTTAGTATTTTTGTTGATGATTGTAAAGCACTACATGAGCTAAATTCATTTAATTTTTATTTTAATTAAAACAATAATATAGTTTTTTTTTTCAATTAATTGCAGTTGATTAGCTAAAACACAAGAGAATATTTAAAAATGGAGGATTTGACAATTATTTCTTTTTATCTTTTCTCTGACCGGTGCTCCTCTATAGAGAGTTTGATGTGAAATGTTTACTGAAACTTAATTTGGTCTGTTGCGTGTTGGCGTTATGTGTTGGACTTTTGGTGCTAAATAATTTAATATGAATATAAATTTTTTAAGTTGAATATTTATAATAGAAAAATTTTACAAATAAAAATGTTAAATAAATTTAATTCACAAGTTGGAATATTCAATCCTTCGTAGTATCGTAAAATTTCTTATGCAAAGTACGAAAATGAATTTATATATTTAGTCTTTCGTTAACTAATGATTAGATAGCGAAAATGAATTGTATTTTTCGATGAATTTTACTTATAATATCAGGTTCAAGCTTAAAATTACTAATATTGCTTTCAACTCAGTGTGTAAAAATACATATTTTATGCGTGGATATATGTGTATATATAAGTTAGATTTTCAATTTTGTTGATCTTATTTGGGCTAGGAATGGTTGAAAGTCTCCAGGGCGACCAGATTTGAAGAATTTTGTTAATCTTCCACTTGTAGTTGTCCTTTTACTTTTCTTGTCAAAACTCAGGAAAGAAAATTAGAAAAATAAAAAGGAGAGTTGAAGACTTCAAACCTCTATATTTTTCTATAAATATAAAATATCCACTGCAGCTATTATTCAAATTTTTGTTCTGCAAGGTCAGAAATTCTATCTAAAATAAAAATTATTTTCTCATTGCAATTTCTTTTTTTCCCCTTTGATTGTTATTGTCGGGAATAGTTTACTTTAACATTACTCCTGGTCTGAATGTAGAAACACGTAAGAAGTGAATATCACAAGAAGAATGTGCAATTTGAACATTAAGGTCAGAGTTAGATGATGAGAATGAACATTGAGCTTTCTTTTCCTTAAAAATTTCATCTGGTCATGCAATCTCCATTTCCAATTTAAAACACGATAAAAATGTCATTTGTTTCCCATCATAAAGCATTTTAATTAATAAAACACGAACCAACGTTTGTAGAAAATGATGGTGTTCATCCTCAACACGACTCTGATAATGTTTTTTTTTTCTGCTTCCAACAAATTCAAAATCATCCACCAGAAAAAACTGAATTTGCAGAAACAGCTTCTTCTTCGTCACAATTCTGTTTAGTTCCAAAGCCTTCGTTTATTCCCTATGGAAAATTAACCAAGTTGAAAACATGGGCTCTGGGTTGGGCCTAGCAGCCTTATATTAATTTCTTCCGGTTAAAGCCCACTAAGTACATCAAGTCAGGAATCATTTTTTTCTTTTTTTGGTTCTTTTATCTTCTTTACTCCACCATAAATCCAATCAATAAACCCTATAGGTAAAATTAAATTTTTTTAATCCAAATATGAAGAAAATTGAAAAAAAAATCAATCTTACCAAACAAACACTAAAAAATATCTAATGCAAATAATATAAATTGGATCTAAAATGCTGCAAATTTAAAAAAAAAAGATCAATTATTAAAATCAAAGAATGATGAGATGAGTTAAACAAAATTAAAAGGATTAAAAAATAAAATGAGGGAACAGGAGGAGAAAACTGCAGCCAAGGGATAATGTATTAATTTTGGAATCAAAAACATATCTTTCAGCTCTTTATTTTACCCTTTTTTTAGCTGATTAACCAAAAAGCATATAAAATATAATAGAGTAATTAAATAATAAGACACTCAACGTAGACCATTAAATCAATTTTTAAAAAATGAAAATTCGAATTAGTAACATGCCATAACCATTGGAAGTAAACCAGCAGGTGAGACCTCACTGATCACCATCCTTAAATTGCAAGAATTATTGTAATGGTAATACTGTTCTTTCAGATACCATCAAAGAATGGCAACTGACTTTGCAGTCAACTCGCTTTACTGAAGGAAATTACGACATTATTCTAGTATACAACCGAGAGTCAAAAGAACCAACACGTTCATCTGTCTAAACAACTAGTAAAAATGCTGATGAAGTATAATGGGTACATTCAAATCATTCGAGTTTTGTAAGGTCCGTCTACTTCTTCATAAGAAGAACGATAGTGTGAGCTGCGATACTTCTATTCTCGCCTAAGCTATCGACCTTCTCATGAGTTTTAGCTTTCAGATTTATGACAGAAGGATCTGCTCCAAGCAGTTTACATAAATTTTCTCTGATAGCTTCCTTGTGTGGGCTCAGTTTTGGTCTTTGAAGAATCAAGGTGGCATCTAAATTTCCAATGTCGTAGCCTGCCTCGTGCATAAGCCTCACCTGCAACGGAACGTATTGCAAATGGTTTAGAAGAAGAAATATAAGTTGTATGTTGTTTTGCCCCGACTATAACAAACTTTCAGGAACACGGTTAGATGAAGAATTAACGGTTCATCTACGAATACTAAATTAAATGGTGTGGTTGCTTCTGTATAAACTGTATGTTTTTTCTTTAGAGGGCCAGATAAATGACCCAAACTGACATCCTATAGATTATCCTTGCACATGTTACGAATCCTGATCTCCCTGGTTCAAACTAGATACATTCCGCCACCATCAACCAGAAAGTATCACTATTTTTAAAATATTTACCCTTGCCATTTCAACCAGGAACTTTATTTCATTATCTGGTTACTTAAGAAGGTGCAACTATTATTCAACTTTAAGATATTGTTTCCTTCTATGAGACAGAATATCAGATCAGTTTACTATGACCTTCTCATATCAAGTTTATAAATATGGTACATAATTCCAAGTGTTGAAAGAATCAATAGTAGAATAATCAATTTCTAAAAGTATATCAAGATGCAGATTTTGGCCTGTGAATAATTTAGCACAACTCAATGGGCGTATAGTTGAATCTGGCCCAAATTCTGAAAAAATAAACATAATTTTGTCTTTGAATAGGAAATTTGAAATCCAAAGGTTTAAATTGGAGTTTTAATTCAAATTGTTTAAATCAAGATTGGTCAAATAAAGGACAAAGCAACTTTACTCAACCAAGTATCGTTATGCAAGTTTGAAACTAGGCCTAAATCCATCATCAAGCAAGTTTTCACACTTTCACAATCTGACCAATAAAGGAAAGTTCATGCATTTTGACCTCATTCAAGTTAATTTTGACTGAAAAATTAAACTCCTAATCTTGCATTTAAAAGTTCCCCAAATGAAATGCAACCAAAAGAAGATAAATATGTAAGCCAATACGAACACAAATGAGAACCTATCAAGAAGTATCAGAGAACCATTACCACATTAATAAAAACAATTAACAGCTTCTTTGACGACAACAGACGGTAGTATTCTACAGCACTAAGGCTAACTGTGACAAATCCTCACCAATTCCTTCTCTTAAACTCCAGTATCTAAACTAGAGATCACTAATATTTTCCAAGCATGGGTTCATTCATACCATCAATCTGAAATCCACACTTCTAAAGATTTGTAATAATTAAGCACCATATGATTTCTTTGTTGCAATAAATACCCTAAACACCAATTCCATTGAAAGAGTATTGGCATCCGCAAAAGAAAAAAGGTAGTTAACCTCATTTGAAAATCAGATAGCATAAAACAGCGCAACTCAATTCAACTCCAAAATAGGTTGTTTGTCTATTCTGTCTTTTTTTTTATGTGTCTATTTCGTGTTTATTCCAAAACACTATTGAAAAGCAAACAGAACAAAAGAAAAGGGGGACAAAAAAACTCACAGCTTCTTGGATAAAAACAGATGATGGTGCCCCTTTCCACTTGGGATCAGAATCTGGGAATATCTGCCCAATATCAGGCAGCCCCAGTGCACCCAATATTGCATCCACAACACAGTGCAATAACACATCTCCTGCAAACCAAAATTACACTTCAATTTTTAAAATTAATAAATTAAACTAAGTTTTGATTGGTGGAAGTTATACAAAGAAAAGCACGGACATTGAATCGTCCCAAAATTGAAAATTGAATTATAACCGATTGATTACGAAATGAAAATTAAAACAAAAACATGAAATCAGAATCAATAGAAGTACCATCAGAGTGAGCTTCGCAGCCTCTATCGTGCGGAACATTAATCCCACCAATGATCAAAGGGTAACCAGGCTCTAGCCGATGAAGATCAAACCCATGACCCACTCTAAAAGGCAAAGACTTTGGCCCTTTACTAGAGGTTGCGGGTCCATCGACCTGCACAGCAGTGGTTCCTGCAACTGCCGATATGGAAAGCGAGGTAGTTCTTTTGAGAGAAAGAGGCGATGCTATTGCTTTAACATGTCTAGACTGCAAAGGAAGAGAAAAAGTCTTACTGCTGCTGTTGCTAGTGGAGATGGTGTTGGCAGTGATCGGAGAATAAGAGGCGTACAAGTGAGTGGCCATTGCCGTTAAGTTATTTTGTAGAGAAAGCTCTGTTATTGTGCGTCTTTGTTTTTGCAACTGTTTATTTATGCTTCAAATTGTGGTACAGAAGGCAAGCAGTGACTGCCTTTTTGTCCGGTTAATGGTTTAAAAATGAGGTGGTTAATAATGTACAATCCTCTCATGCATATGGTACAAGCACATATTGCTGAGTGATTATTTTTTATCCTTCTCCCTGACTCTAATTTTCTTTTTCTTTTCTATTCATATATTTCGATAATCGGTTTGAGTGACATTTAAATAAAACATTTCATTTTTAATTTTTCACATAATTATTTATATTATTAAAACAGTTAATTTTATAAAATTTAAATGGAAATTAAAATAAGCAAAATGATCAAATTTGGACAGCTAGCGTTTTCGGTGAAACATTTGACTGCTACACCAACACCTACTACAAGGTCAACAACATGCAGATATTAGTTGTAATACTTTATTATCTTTAGCATTTAACTATACACATGAAGTCACATGCAACATCCATTATATTCCAATTTTTAATAAGACAAAACAAAAATGAAAATTCTGATATATTTCTAGAGTTGAATTCAAAGTAGATTTTAGAGTTTTGTCAACAAAAGCCAGCTTTGCTTTTTATTTTCCAGAAAATCCATTAGAATAAAAAAATGGATTTTATTAGATCTTTTCGCATAAATCATTAAAATCAGAGTGTAAAATGATATAAATATTTATTAAAAATGTTTTCTTTTTTCTTAGTGATAAAATCTGGCAGCCGTCTATAAAATACCAGACTCTAAACATCCGATTTGATTATTATATAAGTTTCTCAATAGAATGAAGAGTTAGTGGCGTCCACTTTCTCTGACCAACATTAGAACATTAGAATATGAAATAATCAACGTCCATAAATATGAAAATTAGAAATATGTAACAGATTTGCATCTATGTGCATCAACTATCAAAATGCTCTCTCTTTTGTGAATTAGATTTGTGTAGCAACTAGCATAAAATCCATCCATAGAACAAAAAAAAAAAAGAATAGACAAAACATGGTAAAGCATAGTTAATCATCTCACCCTTTTGTTATTTGATCATCCAACTATAAATCTGATTCCTACACAGAAGTCTACATGTATGGCTTCAAAGTTCATAGCAATGGCCAAGCAAATCCATTTCAGTTGACAACTTCACAAACTCCTATTTACATCCACAACCAGCATTTTGGACCCGCGGACAAAGCTTAGCATGAGGTGGAGGCCCTAGGTTGCTTGCATCCATGCTCTGGTATTAGACTTTCAGAGGCAGCTCTCTTTGGTCTCAACTGTAAAGAGAATCAAATAAGTAGCTAGAAGAAATCTCTGTAGCCATCAGATAAATCAGCTCAATGTTTGAATGATAAAAATGTGACATAACAAATTAATTACCAACCCTCTCTTCAGCTCCCTCGTAGAAGTTTCTCAGAAGGATGTTTTTCGCTTCAGTACATATCACTGCAAAGATGATTTTCAGACAAATGAGAAATAAATAAGTAGTCTTTAGATTAACTGAATAACAGAAAACTGTATCACAAAAACAAAAATTTGGAAATTCAGCTCATTAAACTTTCTCAAGTTTTTGAAATCTAAACCACCACTATTTTAGCACAAGCTTTTCATAATAAAGGTCTATCCAGGGTGCAATCAAGGATGATGAGCAAACTCATGGAGTCTAAAATATGGAAAATTATATTTGACCCCCCAAAATTTCAAAAGATTTCATTTGGCCCCCAAAACAATTTTCCTAGCTCTATCCTTGTGTGTCCAAAACATTTACCTTATATCATTCAAGTCTATTTTATGATTAGGATTTCATGAAATATTAGGCCTAGAAAAATTATTACAAAATTAATCATAATAAAATATTTTTCAAGTTGTTCAGGAGCTTTTGAATTGAGCTTAAAAATGATCCAGATTATTTTCAACAAATAATTGGGCTCAAATGTTTTGTTCAATGATGATTTATTTATTTTAAAAAAAACAGCTTTAAATGAGGTTTTTAATGGGTCAAACTTGAGCCAAGCTCAAGCGGCTTGGATCATTTTAGAGTGCTACTTGATTCTTGAGGAAGCAGGCCAGATTGTGCGCGAGCTTAAATCATGTCTTTTCTAATGCATGGTCATCTAACTCGATCACACTATTTTCATTGCATGTATTTGTTCATCTATGTTTAATTTTGGTCTTGTAGAATACTTTCTCAGTCCAAGAAGGTATCCTTTTGCACTTTTTCTGCACTTGAATTGCACAATCTTTTAAACGATTTTATTTGTCTAAGAAAGTGAAAAGAAGAAAAGAAGCATCTCTAAATGGCATAAACATGCTTGGTGCCACAGTAGCTGTATAATGATTCAGACAAAAGAGACTGCCATATCAGCATAGAGTTTTATGCCACCAATTGCATGATAGAAAGAAGCTAACAGGAAGAAAACAATACAGCAAGAAAATGGCATTTGACGTAGATATATATATACTCCCACATAAGAAAGATACAACAGAAATACATCCTCATAATTAATATCATCACATAATCAAAATTAGTAACAACATTCAAACATCATCATATGCCAAACCAAATGTCCATATTTCTATTTACAAGAATCATGGAGATGAAAATTGGAAAGTTCTGTTTCTTACCTTGATCGGGTGGTGGAAGAGTCCGGCTATGAGTAGGATGATAAGTAGCAGGAGTCATTTTCTACACACAACATGAAAAATAAATGTCATTCCACAAAAGGATGGAAATAAATGTCATTCCCATAAAGAGTATTATAATTAAGTATTTGAGGAGAAGAATCTCATATGCTTAATGTTGACAAATAGAGAAGCATTTCAACCAAGAAAGTTAATAAAATACTTTCAGTCCCAAAAACAATCAATCATATTGAATTGAATACTTGATGTGGAACTTGAACAGCGCCAATAGGACACCAGCCTCCCCCTGGAGCTTGTAAGTAGTAGGTCATAGCATAGAGCTAACACAAGCTGACCAGAAAACTCTGGTCGCCAAAAAGTACGAAATGAAATATCATAGGAAATCTTAAGTCTGAACCAGTTGCAAACAGAGAGTTTCCCAATTGTTGGGGATGCGACTTTAATGACCACCACCAACCCAAGCTATGTAACCATTGATACTGAGCAGAGAATGACAATCTCAAAATTAATCCTTGCATCAACAGAAGTACGTACAAGCGTGTCTACATATGTAAGGCAGCATTCTAACAATCATTTTGTTCTTATATCAATGGCTCTTCCTCTCTACAGTTTTTATTTCAAGAAGTTTCATGTTACATGTTTCCTATTGAGGCATCACATAAGATTTTTCACCTCAGGAGAGGAGCTGCCAAAACGAGTCTTAGCTTGATTCCAAATATCAACACTGTACATAGAGCATTCACATTCCAAAAGAAACTATGATGTGTCAAACTTTTGAATTTTATTGTCAATGGACTATCAGTTCATAAATCAAGGATTGAGCTTATGCTTCTTATGTTAGACAGAAGATGTTTCCACTGTATAGTTTTTACACATCAAACCACAGAGCAAAGCCGAAACTATAGCAAGAGATAATTCAAGAAAACAGAATAAAAACAACTGGGAGAAGAAGAAAAAATAGGATGAGGGCAGCAAATAAATAATGGGTGGAGCATTTATGCTTGACTTCATTTAATATTATATATGTATATATATTTGCTGCTAAAGCACAATCTTTTCTCCAAAATCCTGCTTAATGATTTCAATCTAGTCATCCTTTTTGGTGTAGAATGCATAAACTAAACTTAATTCATCATTCTTCGCTACATCTCTTTATTCCTGTGGCTCAAAAGTTTAGACTACTAACAAATTTTAGTTTTTAATCAAATAAAATGACAATGATGGTACCAAAATGATTAAGCACAGTTGGAGGTAGCACATGAACAATGGCATAGCCTTGATCTAAGAAAGATCGAGGCATTGCATTTACTCATTTGACAGTGAATAGCAACATATCATAGAAATGAGAGAGATTCAAGACATTAAAAGTCTATTCAGGGAAGCATATAAACTGCATAATGTGTTTCGTTGCTTCAACACATTGGCAGCTTAAACTTCACATGATTGTCTTTTCAAAACCAACATGTAAACAAAAAACATCTCATCTGTACATTATTTGGAATAGCTGCAGCCTATGATTTTACGCTGCTTACATTTAATATCCATTGCTTTCCAACTATAATCCAATCTAGTTAAGCCCTAATCCCGTTGCACAAAGTTAACAATAACAACATGATAATTTCTAACAACTTAAGAACTGATTTGCAGCCACAACATCACTAGCATTATCATCACAATATATAATCCCAACTCATGAATCCATATTCTACATAAGACGCATATCGTACAAATGCCATCTTAAGTGAAACCGACAAACAATTTCCTAATCAACCTCCATTAATAACGCAGAGAAAACCCAGAAAGGAAATCCAAAAATGGATTAAAAAAAGTCATAAAAAAATCCCATTAAGAACACAACAAAAGCAAAACCTTGACTCAATTCTTAGAAGTAGCACTAAATAAATTAAGAGGAGTTTCAGGCTTCATTAAAGAAAAAATGAAAAATCTAGATAGTTATAGCACTTAAAAATAACGAGAAAAAAAAATAGCAAATTGGATTGGGTTGAATAAAACTTGCCGAAGGATTAGCCGGATCAGTAGGTCTCAGTTGGCTAAAATTCTGAGGGTCAAAAGAAGGCCAGTCACCGAGCATAGACCCCATGGAATGCGGGGTTTCGCTGGCCAAATCTATGTAGATAGAGAAAGAGATTAGGATTTGGGAGAGAAGACGATACAGAAGGACGCGGCAATGGCCCAATTCTAGAACGAGGTTTGCATGACAATTTTGGCCTATAAATATTAAGTTGCTAAGTGTCATTTTAGCTTTAGGCTGGGCTCTACCAATTAATACTAGTCGACCTTAAACTCTTTTATCCATGCATTGCATGCGATTTTTGACTTATGATGCGATGATCTTATCCTTTCATTTTATATATTTTATGAAATTGTTAGATACATTTTCATTCTGTTGAGAAAAAATAAAATCACAATTCATTGTTTTTTTATTGAAAATGTAATTTAATTTTTTTTAAACTCATTTATTATATTATTCAACAAAACAATAGAATGTGAAAATTTCATTGATTCTACCATTTATAGATTATACATATTATAAATTTGTAAAATCCATGAATTTTTCGATTTCATTGATCCAAATGACTTGAAAATGTATGAATTTAGATGCTTTAAAATAATTTAAATTTTAATAATTATATCAGATAATGAAATGAATAAAATTTCGTCTTTAATATGAGATTTTTCTTTTTTTAAAAGATTTAATTATAAATTTGATGTCTGAATTTTTAAAAATTTTTTATTTTAATATTTCAATAGAAAACATTTACAATTAATTTTTTTCATTTTGGTGTCACGTCTTAGGTGGAATACCAAATTATAAGTAGGACTTATAAGGCCGGCTAATTGTTAAAAATTATGCTGATTAGGATGCCAAATAAGACGAAACGTTTCTCCCTGCCTTGTCATCTCTTCAGTCCCTGCGAACTCCCTCGCCGCCGTATCCAACACTTTAGCCACTGCCTCCGAATAAACCTTAATCCTGCGACCCACCTCTCTGAAACCTAATTCCCCAATCTCGAAGGCAAACAAATACGACGGAATTGGCTGCTCCATAACGAATTCCTCCACTATTCTCCCTTCAGCACACCACAACGACATCAGATCAAACCCAACATCTGCTATTACCTTCTCATTCAAATCTGCAGGAATAGGCTGTCTGCGATCGGAATGTCTAGCTGACATAACAGCATAAAGCTGGCGAGGAATATTTAATCTGGCAGAATAACAAATGCGAGCAGTAAGTGTGTCCTGGAAGGGAAAACAGAACGGCAGTGAATGGCCTGACGTTGAGCAAAAACAAAGGATGGTTTTTTCCAAAAGTTTGGGGCGCGGAGACAACAACCGGAGAGCAGAGGAATCTGAAGAGGTGGAAAAGAAGATTAGAACTGAAGCATGGTTATGGAGAGAGACAGAGAGAAGGCTTCCCTTGATCCGATCCGGTGGAGAAAGAGTAAAAGGGAGAGGGGTTAGGGTTTGGGGGTCAAGAACTTTGTAGATGGTGAGAGAGTGGGTGTCGATAGAGATAGGGCCAATGTGAGCGGCTGAAAGAAAGAGAAGAGCAGTGGAGTAGATGGTGGGTAGTGAGTGGGTGAGTGGAATCGTTAAACGAGTGAGGATCAATGGAGTCATTCTTAGGGTTCTGGTTATGGAGCAAAAGAGAGTGATTTGTGATTGAAAAATTTTAGCGTGAGAAAAAGAAAAGGATTTGATTCTTAACAATTTATAATTAAGCCTTTTGCCTTTGGCATTTACACATGGCATGACACGTCAAATCCATGCCATCATATTTGACATCCTAATCAGCATAATTTTTAATAATCAGCGGACTCCACGAGTCCTACTGATAATTTTAACATTTTATATAGAATGGCGATACTAAAATAAAAAAATTAATCGATTCAGATATTCGATTGTAAATATTTTCTATTGAAAAATTAAAATATAAATTTTCACAAGTTAAAATATTAAATTTATAATTAAACATTTTCAAAATAGTGGAATTGAGACCATAATGGAAGTCATCAATTCTATAGATTTTAGCTTTTTTTTTTCTCAAACAAATAAAAGAATCTAATAAATCCATAAAATATTTAAATTACATAATCCAAATAAATGAAATGAAATGATAAACTTAAATTTTTCAATGGAAGAGAGGATGAAAAATAAAAATTTTAAATATTTTTTACATTCATGAATTTCTTATTTCTTTTTAAATTTTGCATACAAAGTAAAGTTAATTAATTGTCATTTATATTTCTGCTCACCCTTTCTTTGTTTTGATTTGTTGCTAAAAATAATTAGCAAACGAAACACTTATTTTATTGGTTGTCAATTCTAATACTCTATTAATATCATAGGAGATTATTAGAAAATATTTAAATTAAATTATTATTATTAGAATAATTTCATTATAAGTATTTTTTTATTGATTAACTTTAAGAGTTGTAAGCATTTAAATTATGAAAAATATATTTCAAAAGCATCTTTATATTATTTATAATATGAAGATGAAAAACAGAAAAATGTCGTCTTATTTTAGAAAATTCGGATACCGTGGCAAAAAAACAGAAGTAGCAAAACTCGAATATGGGGACCTTTTTAGCACCAGCCGAGAAAACGATGTCGTTTCTTGGAAATATAATCCGTCCTTGTGTTACATGGTAGAACCGTCTAGGTCAAAAGAAGTACAGACGTCGATTCTTAGGGTCTCCAATTCGCAAACATAGTTTACAAAGCAGATCAAATCCTAACCGCTTAATAGTTGCGTCCGCACCGAACACAAAGCCCTTGGTGATCACTTTACACTTCCTCCACTTCCCCTTTAGGTTTTTGTTTCTCTCAGTCCTCAAAAGTTTTTCCTTTCTTCTCTTCGGTACTCCACCAAGGTAAAATAGACGGCTATAGCTCACCGGCGATACAAAGAAGAAAAAGAACTAGCAAAATAAATAAAGGCGGCAGAAATGGCCGCACCCGAAGCCCCTGTATGTTATGTCGGCGTCGCACGTGCATCCCCTGCTTTCCGCCTCATGAAACAAATGGTACGTTTTTGTGTATATATATGTATATGCTCTGTTTGGTTTTTTATTATCATGTTTGTTTGTGTAGGGATGGGAAGAAGGAGAGGGGCTAGGGAAAGACAAGCAAGGGATCAAGGGATATGTTAGAGTCAAGAACAAACAGGACACTACAGGTATTTCGTTTTTCCTTTTTAGTTTTATTTTCAACATTACTTCCTATTTGTTAGAGTTGAGCTCTATGCTTTGTTTGGTTGATTGTAAAATTTGTGACAATGGAAATATAACAGGAGTTCTGAATAATGTAGTTTTGGCTATTGTAATCAAACTTATAAGTCGTAAGCTGTTTATGATGTAGCAAGCATTTGTTGGCAAATGGAAACATTAATGTTGATTTTCTTTAAACAGGAGTTGGTGTAGAGAAGCCGAACAATTGGGCATTTGATACAACTCAATTTGATAGCATACTCAAGAGATTGAAAGTGGTATTTATGCTGCATGCTAATTATTCAAGATTGACTTTGTTACTTGTAACTAATAATTACACTATTTTCCAAGCAATTTGTTTATGACATTTTTATCTGCTATTTTTGTATTTAATCAACAGCAAGCAGCGCATACAGCTGATGAAGGTATAGTATGGTACCTTGGAATTCAGATAACAATGTAATTAGATGTCCCATTCATAATTGTTGACTGACAATTATAGGTCCTGTCTATAACAGTTGTTGAAAAGAAGAACAAAGAAGAAAAGACAGAGACCGGTGTATCTAGTGGTCTCCAAGAACCAGTTGTTAAGGCTACTCGACCACAGGGAAGGTTAGTGCAGTAAAATGTCACTTCTGTATTTTATCAATTTTCTACTATGTTGATGGTAACTAGCTTTTCAGTAATTCAGTTAAGTTAATTGCTCAATTGCATCTGCGTATCACTTGTCCAGTAGCAATTGTTTTTTCTAATGATATATTTTCCAAATCGTTGGCAGGTATAAGAGAAGAGAGATAGGAAAGCTTGTCCAGTCATATTCTTCGAAGGATCTTGAAGGGATTCTAGTAAGTTCTGAACTTTGGTGACTAAACATCTGTTAAATGGTCAAAGCAGGAATGTTGAATGCTTTGATGCTTTTGGTGTTTTATAAGTTGGAATTGGATATGGTCTGTATGCTAAACTCAAATTGTTAGTTTCTAAATGAATTAATGGATTATCTGTTTGGAAGTTCATCATTCTAAATATCCCATTTTCTACAAATTCTGCTTATTTCTTTTTGCTATTCAGAATTTGTTCGTGTTTAGGTTGTGAGATATAATTCAAAGCATATCTTGTTTGTCTGTCACAACATTTTGGCACGTAGGAAATTTAGGTTCATTTTCATATCGTGTAAAACTTCCCAAGCATGTTATATTTACAATCCGTTGGCTAGGATATTGTTTACTTGATTGCAATTCCATCCATCTTTGATCATGCATTTGGGTTTGGTAGTATTCATAGATGCATATTCTTCAATTTGAAAGCCTGCATCATAAAGCTCAAGTCCATGCTGCCCTCAAATTATCAGATTTAGTTTTCCTCCTTTAGAAAGCCTTGGGATGTTCTTTTAGATTTTATTTCAAGTTTGACTTAAGCACAACTTTCTGAGTTCAGAGGTTTAAATTTTTCACTGCTCACTTGGCAATTCTTTTTATGCAGGTCAAAAGGGTTGAAGAGTCATCCCAAACAAATTCTAATTTCGAAAATGAACCACTGTCTTCTGAGGCAGTTGAGATTGAAGCTTTTTTTCCTGAAGGTATAATAATGCAAGTAGAAGAACACTAATTTTTATATTGGTGATGGCATTTTTGGATGTTCAAGCTGATTTTTTGTCTATGTTGCATAAAGGCAATATTGAAAGCTCTGATTTTTCTTATTTTAGTTGTGCTACTCTTTTTTTGCGTCTATCATCTATTCTAAGATAATGTGCCGTCAGTGGAATCAATCAGTGTACTTTGAATGAAGTGCTAGTAAACATTTCCGTCTCGATCCAATGCTCTTGTAAATTTTGCGTCTGCAATTTTGTTAGGTCTTTCTCAACATAATTCATCTATGCTGCTGTTCCTACAAGTCTTTTGAATTTTCTTAGCAACTATTAAATGTTTCTCTGCTTGTCGGAAAACATCATTTAATTAATGGCTTTTAGAAATAACCTCAGTACATTATCACAGAATGCAAAGTTAAAGAGGTTTCTCCAGAATGGTGGGGCTATAAATTGGGATTTGTCCCAGGAGGTTTACTTGGAGCTCAAAATAAAAGGAAATCAAGCAAAACTGGAAATGCTCAAAAGTGTAATGAGCGAACTGCATTTCTTGAAGAAGATCAAGAGAACCTTTACAAACTTGTCCAAGTATGCTTCTTCTCCAAATTCCGCTTCCTGTTTGCTATGTTTTTGTTTGAGTATTATATATGGCTTTTGCAAAATATGCTTGGAAGATGTGTATTTGTCATTCTCTCGGTCTGTAATTGTTCCTTTTTTTCCTGGTGCTCCAATTGAACTTCTTGACATGAAGCAAAATGAATGTAGTGCGGCACAGGTTCTATTTTAGTTATCATACATGCTGAGAGAAAGGTTGAATTTTGGCTACTGCATGTTAGGATTAGAACACTAGAGGAGAGACCAACAAGGATTTTAGACTATTAATTGATGGGATTTTTCTGCTTCTGCAATTCCAGGATAATGCCACAGCTGGAAAGCAAGGACTGGGCATTAAAAGTCAACCAAAGAAAATAGCTGGTGTCCGCTTCCAGGGAAAAAAGACATCTTTTAGTGATAGCGATGATGAGGATTCTGCTGATGATGATGTGGATTCTGCTGATTTTGATTCCTCAGAAGAAAACTACAATGACGCTCCAGCAGTGGAGAATGTTGAAGAAAAAGTTGATAATGAGAATTCTGCCAATTTTGGCTCCTTAGGAAAAAGAAAATGTGATGACGCTCCAGAAAGAAATGTTGATGAACAAAAAGTAAAGTTGAAAAAGCTGTGCAAACGAATTCTACGTCAGGTGAGACAGCAATATCTCTGGCTATATAAAACTATATTGTCATTTCTCTAACTGGTGATCATATCAGGTACCAGGGGAGTCTTTAAAGCTAAAAAAGCTGAAAGTTCTAATTGAAGAGCATTCGTCTACTGTTTTTTCCAATTTCTCTTCAAAGAGAGATGCTCTTACTCATTTGAAGCAAAAGGTAAGGATCATAACATTCTCATCTCATGCCTATTATTTTGTGGGCATGACAATTCAAAATGTTTTTCTCCTCCGTAAGATTTATCTTTCTAGTAATTCAGATTGAATACCCATCAAGTTGGGCTCATTTTCTTCCATGAAGAGAACTTTCACTAAAATTTTTAAAACGTTGCACCCCCCATTCCCCAAAACTGAAGTCCCGCCTTAAAGAATATGTTGACATTTCTTTTTGTGTCAACAGTTGGAAGGCAGTGAGAAGTTCTCTGTAGATGGAAAGAGAGTGAGTCTCATGTGCAGAAGAGGCTGAAAATTTTGGTTAGGAGTTCAGTTGCCTGTACCGGTCTGTATATTGCAGCGGCTAATCAGATTTACAGTACCATGCATTTATTTAATTCACAGTGATAATTGGAGTTTTTTTTCTGTGATCATTCTCTATTTGTATCTTTGGTTGTGTAAACATAATAATTATCATTAACAATATTGTGGGGATAATGCGCTAATGACGGAGAAAAATCATACAAATTGTTCTGAAGTCATTATCCTGTGCTGAATCTTTCTAGTGTTCTTGTTTTCTCTCAACCGTAAGATGTTGCCATAAGATCACCTAATTGTCCAACCGTGAACGATAGGCGATTCTTGGTTGAATGCTTTCTTTTTCAGGGAGCAATTTCTAATCATCTGCTTAGTTTAGCAAATATGAAAGTTCCAAGTCAATAAACAGACTATATATTAGCTACATTAGTTTTTTTCTCCGTCGATCCTAATTTCTACTTTTTTTTTTTTTTTAATTTTGAATGGTAGGAAATTTCTGCTGCCATTCACGGATGAAAAACACGAGAACGTGTCTCTCGTGTGATTGAATTTGAATGACAAAATTATTCTATGGCCTGAATGGGAGGGGAATTTTTTCTTTATCTAGTTAATAAATAATAGCGGAGAGAACGAGTTCGTTGCGTGCTTATCTCGAATCTAGAACAGCAAATGGGCTTTGACTGTAGGCCCATTCAATTGAAGTAGCCCATAAACAAGGAGGTCAGGGCTACTTTCATGGATAGGTGAATACGTGACTAGCGTGATTGTGACGTCATGCTGCGTGATTCTTTATTATTATTATTATTATTATTATTTTTTTCTTTTGTAGTTCACATATCGTACACATGATGCACTTAACTAAATAGACACATATATATATATATATATAATATGCAGTAACAAAAGGTCAGTGTGACGTCGTTTAATTAATTATTTTGTAATTTAGGATAAAAATCAAAATATAGCATCAAGTTTCAATTTTAAAATAATTAATTTATAAATATTATTTCAAGATTATGAGTTGTTAAGACTTAAAATAAAAAAAATTCAAAATTCATGCACAAACAAAATAAGCCAAATAATTAATTACATTTTTGTAATAAACATGAATTGAAATATTAAGGAATTATATTATTTAATTTTACATTTTATTTATATAATAAGAATTTTTCAAAATTTTATTAGGAAAAACAATAGCGTAAAGTTGATAACGAAGCCCACCACCGTCAGTCCGTCACATATGTAGGCAAGTAATTTCGGTGGTCAAGTGTTAGGTTGTACATGAAACGAAGCAAGTTGAAGTCATGATTATTGACTTGATGGAGATTGAATACAAAAATAAACAAATAACTTAACATTGACTTTAATATGATTCTTCAATATAATTATAATTCAAAAATCTCCTCACTTTGCATTCATCAATATTATTTTTGTTAACGTAAATTAATATATATATATATGGAAATATTTATTTGTATTATGTTAATATTTAATGTTCATACGCTCAATCAATAATTATTTAAAAAAAAATTATCATTTTATTTTATTTTCATACTTATGGCTAATTTGCTTTCATCTCAATCAATCAAATAAAAAAATACATACACCCGTCAATTGTCGTTATTAAGTGTATACATATAATATAAATAAATCTTTATATATATATATATATATCAAAATTATGATAAAATTCACACGAAATTATAATGATTAGCACAATGTGAATTTCCTACAAGTGTGTGGAATATTCTTCCAATTTTTCTAAAACAAAACAAAGTGTCTTGTCTTTCAGAATTTAATCTTCAAAACATATATAATTATTAATTACCAAGAAAAGAAACATATGCCCTTTTTCTATTTCTAGCGTATATGTTTGAAACCCAAAAACCAAATCAACACATGAAATATTTCTAGTTTTTTGAAAATCTAAACACCTTTTTATCCAATTTCAACTCTCTCCAATCCAAAAAAGAAAAAAAAAAAACCTAATCAAGTTGCCAACTCTTTGTAGACTATGTATAGTCTACGTTCTTAGGCCAAAGAGGCAAATACATTAAGCCAAAGAGAAAAAAAAAAAGAAAAAAGATGGATTTCTTATAATTTTGATTTTATACAAAAAATTCGTTGCACAGAATGGATACAGCCATATTTAGGGTGCAAAGTTAGACCTTTTCTTGAATGGGCAATTGGGCGTATGAAGACAGTTGAAGCATAATCTTGAATATGTCATAAGAAGATGAGATCATGGGAGCGGTCCAAATATAAAAATCCCATTTTGGAGCTTCCCCTTTTTGTACGTAACAACATTACTCTTCAATCTTGATAGAGAGGTACCTAAAATTCTTGCAAGTTGGTGACAGTCGCCCACTTTTTTTTTGACTACGGTATTTTTATACAAGATAGGTGCCAAGGGTGATATAAAATAATTAGAATTGGATAGAGATTTATTCTCTAACACGAGTTTCTTATTCTCATGTGTGAGATATTTTGTCATATTATTTATTTCACCGATACAAGTACACAAGCAAATTTCTATTTGTTTAAAAAAGAAAATGAAATAACCAGTAATTTCAAAATCATGTGGGATTTATCATATTATCATGCATATAAAAATTAAGAAATATGTAATATAATTGACTATATATATCAACAAGACAACAACGAGAATTTAGAAATGAAACGAGTTAATTTTATATTTATTAATTTACCGATAAAAATAAAATATTTTACAGTTTCTTTGATTTGAAAGATTTTGAATATTAAGTTCCAGAAAACAATTAATTGAAAGGCATCATTTGATTTCCCATACCCAGTAGTTATCGCTAGTGAGAGTTTTTAGGTTTAAACAAAAGTACCAAATTATTGGTCCATGGTATTAGGATACTAAGCTTTTGACATTTTAAAAAAGTCAACCCAATGGAAATGCAAAACCGGCAAAAAAAGAATAAACCAGTTTAAATGGAAAAGGATCCGACTTCGAAAACAGCTAGCTTTGGAAAGGTCTTCTTCTCCAATATATAAATAAACCTTTCCTCAATAATTTTCTATTGTTCTCTCTCTCTCTCTCCCCCCATTTTCTCTGCTCCAACAAGAAAGTCAGCACCTTGTTTCTCCTGTGTTTACACTGCAATCTTTAATTGATGAGCGAGTTTACTTTAATGGAAGACTGGGATCTACAAGCTGTGGTTAGAGGATGCAGTACCAGTGAAGCTGCCTTTGCCAATATCATGAATAATAACCCACCGTCTGCGTTTGCTCCTTTGAATCTTGATCAAGATGATGATCTTTGGAGTTTCTTGGAAATCTTTGAGTCTAAATCAGATTTAGATGGCCGTGAAGAAATTTCGAAATCCTTTTTGCACCAGCAGGCTCTTTCCATACAAAGTAACCCTACTATTAATACCTCAAGTTCCAATTCCATGTCTATAATATCCAACTGTGAAATGAAAGAGCCAGATCAGAAACTGCAAAAGCAGCAAGCTTTCTCCGGATCTGCTACTCCTGCTATTGCAACTGATGCTACTATGGCAGCCAAGTTAAAAAGGAGGTCAGTTTTTGGAGCTCAACAAAGTTTTCAGACTATATATATGAAGTCTATCTTTCTGATATGGTTAATACAGTTTATTTAGAATTAGTTTTCTCAAAGTTTAGATCTCTAATGGGTTTATTAATACTCAGCAGGAAAAACCAGCAAAAGAGAGTAGTTAAACATGTTACAGAAGATGGCCTCTCATCTGATATGTGGGCTTGGCGTAAATATGGGCAAAAACCCATCAAAGGATCTCCATATCCAAGGTAAAGATTAACTTCAATTGCCTAAAATCTTTCTTTTTTCATTTCAATCTACTATAATCCAGGCCAAAAGGTCTAATATTGTAACTAATACAAGCTTTCGTTAGCTTTGCTGCACTAATTAAAATTGTTTTGAGAATAATGAAATTAAGCTGAAATTAGGAAAAAGAAAAGAAAAGGGTTATCATAGAAATGATATGTGCATGGAAGGCTCTCTCTATTCAAAGTATTAATATTGTTGTGTTTTACTTTGCTCAACAAAAAGCAGGAGCTACTATAGGTGTAGCAGTTTAAAAGGATGTTTAGCAAGAAAACAAGTAGAAAGAAGCAGTTCTGACCCATCAATATTCATAATAACCTACACAGCTGAGCATAGCCATGCCCATCCTACTCGTATAAATTCTCTCGCTGGTAGCACGAGAATTAAGTCTACCATGGCTAAACAAGCCGTAGTCATTAATGAACCCAATAACGAGCAAAAAATTAAAAAAGATGAAACCTTTCCTTCTTCAACAACTCCTTCAATGAGTTTCACTGAAGAAGATCAGTTGATGCAAAACGTGAGAATAAAAAATGAGGAAGAAGAACAGGTTCTTGAAGATAGTGGAAGCAATGAAGTTCCCATGCAGGACATAGTTTTTAGCGATGATATGTTTCCAAGCTTAGAGGATTTTGAAGGACTTTTTAATATGGATCATCAGTTTGCAGCTACTGCTGCTTCAAAGGGTCGAGCTAGCATTTGCTAATATATAGATTCTTTTTCCTTTTAAGACTTCCCGAAATTTTCTCTTTTGTAATGTTAGTTTAGTTTTGTATAGTTCTCCATCCTCAAAGAGATGGTTTCTCAATATCAGAGAAAGGATAAAAGAACAAAAATCTTAAATGTTGTGTTCTGATTAGGGAGCTAATACCTTGTATGCTAAGGAAGTTTTTCTCAATTAATTAGCTATAAAACATCAAGATTATATATGTATATATCTTAATTTCTTCTCGCACTTTTTTTATTTTGTGACTTTAAGTTTAGGTTTATTTATAATTAATTGGCTTAGCTTTTGATAATTTTGAGTACTTCTGCTCGAATTTAAACTCGTAATTTTATATTTCTATAACTTATTTCAATTTTGCTCTCACCTTTCTTTTTTGTTTGTTTCAAAATATAGTTCACTTTTCTTTTTTACATTATAATTAATTTTTAAATTTTACTATTGTATCCTTATTAAATTTTATTATTTTCAATAAATTTTTATTTATTCTTTTAATATAATAATTGCCCATGTATTATTTAAGATGGATATAATAGAAAAATTATATGAATAAAATTATTTTTTAACCATAAAAATTAATATTTCTTAATCCGTGTGGAAATATAACGCGGACTATTTTTTTAGACGAAAGGGTCATCTTTTCTTGTTAATAACTTATTAATTTTAATTACATTTAGTTCACATGATAATTTCATCATTGTTAATAAGCCTTTTTTTTAATACTATTGTTCCTAAACTTCAATTTATATTGAATATATTAACTTTGAGTTTTTTTTAATAAATAAAATCATTAATTTTTCCCAATTTTTACTGAAAGTTTATTTAGCTAATATTTTAATTTATTTCTGACAAACGAAAAAGTGTAATAATTTACTATTTCTAATTATAGAACTAAATGAATGAATATAAAATTATATTTTTCACAATTATTTTCAATTCAAGAATTTTAATGAAATAATAAAATTGAAGTTATTTTATTGAAACTTAATTTAATCACTTCACCGATATTCATAATAAATATAAAGTTTGTGATTGAAATGAATCCCATTTTAGCTTGCACTGTCGAATTTTGAAATTGATGTTTTGAAAACATGGGACAAAAATGTTAGAATGTTGTGTATTAGGGAGTAAAATAAATTAATCAACATAACCTAAACAAAAAGTAATTAATTAAGTTAATTATTCTTCGTATAGAATAAAGTATAAAAATGGAAACTGAGGCTAGTCTTCCTTTTTATTAGGGGAAGAAATGAAATGACTTAAACTCCATTTTTGGTTAATTTAAATATTAAGAGGTTAATCAAGTTGGATCTCGTAAACAATTTTCTAATCAAGCTTTAGCCCTACCCTCCACCGCCTCGTGAGAGAGAAAACGACACTCGTTTGTATTATAATTAAGCAAGATAACCACTGCTTACAATTACTTTGCTTAAAGTAATGAAATTACATTGATTTTTTTCATTTTTGGACAACTTGACTTTGTTATATTACGTTGCCGGTACAAAATTAGGTGCGATCAAACAATTCCAGCGCTCTTAAATTATTATTTTTATTTATGAGGAAATCCGAATTTAAGCCCTCTTATTTTTCATATTATTAAAAAAAATTAATTATATCATATCGTTGTTAAATTATCCATCCACATAGAAATTTGATTATTTTCATCTGTTTCCAGCTATGAGTATGATGAGACAGACGGACCTATTGCTTTGTTTCAAACTTTGGGTCGTCGTCAATTGATATAATATATTTCCTATTGATTACTACTGCAAACTATTTGCCGTTTTAGTGCCTCAGGATTGGAGACCAAATTAAGATTTGGTTGTTGGCCTTTTGATATGCATTTAAGCCCTAGTCTTTCATTAGAAATATGCTTATCAATTCAATTCAATTATTTCTTTAAAAGGGTATTATACAGTTAGAGATTATTTTTCAGTTAATGTAATCAATCAAGCAGTGCTTCACTGGCAAAATCATGATTTGAAATCGAATAGCATTAATACTCAAGCGTACAGACCCGTGCGTGAACAAAAAATATTAAAGTTTCATTATTTAAAATTGCGTTTTTTTTTAATCTCATTTTAGCAATTCCCAACTACAGAACAGATAATTATTCCTTTTGTGTAAACATCCCTTAGCAGATTACATATTTGAACCTCCTAATTAATAAAGATTTCAAATTTTTGATTGAACGATTGCTAGTAATTGGTACTCATATCAAACATTTTGTATTTCGTCCAAGATCAATTACGCCTGAGCAACCAAATCATCCAAGAAAGTTTCTTGCGACATAACTGTGGAGCAATCTGCTTCTTTTTCGGTGAGTAAAGCAGAAACAGAACCCACAAAGGCAGCGTTCATGTAAGTGGTAGGTTCAGCACGCGAGTACTCTGTTCTCAAATCTCGGTATTCGTCATTTGAATCGGGGCCTCCAACAATAGCACCGACATGTGTATTTGGATTTGGTTGGTTAGAATTGAAATAAGTTGAGAAACCATCATTGCACCCCACCTTATCACCGTGCACTCGGATTGATGGGATTGATGCTCCTCTATGGTGTAACTGGGTTGGGTATTTACTGCCAAACCCCACCATGTACGACATCTTCATTGGGTTATTTCCCAGTATATAGTCCACCTGAAAGCCCACATACCAATCAGGGATATATTTGTATCTGGTATGAAAGCTACGACACATGCATTTTGAGCCTGTTTACGAGCTGAAAACTGTTCGGGGTGAAAAATATAAATTTTTACATTTTTAGGGATCAAAATATAACTTTTCATAAAAGATTTTTCCTGAAACTTTTTTTGGGATGGGGTTCAGGGATCCATCTAGTTTTTCGCCTTTAATGGGTAGAGCTATAATTGTCTAGGCAAGTCTAATCCTGTAATTATTAGTACTATTCATAGATTTTTTACCTGTGATTTTGCGAAGGATCTGATTTGAGAGGCAGAGAAATGTGCAGAGCCACATTGGATTCCATTGATATTATTTGTAGTTAAGGTTTTGGAGAAGATAAACAGAAGCATGGTGGAGCTGGTTACATACTGCAGATTAGAGCTGTCTCTAATGTACAAAAGACCACCTGCAAATTATTGAAGCAAAGAAATTTGTCGAATGTTTTATATCTATGTTTTCATTTAGAAATTTCTATTTAGGAGTCTGAAATAAAAAAAAAAAAAATCCTAATTATCTGTACTCAAATGCATACCAGGAGTTGTTCTAATCTGCACAGAACTACTTCCAGGCATCAATGCACAAACAAATGACTCTGCCTCACTCCTCAACTTATCCAAATCCTTCTTCCCAGAGTAAAATTCCTGAACAAAAACCTTAATCAGTTGGCATTTTCCTTTCTGGCAACCATCAGAAATTGACATCAAGGACACAGTCCATGAATAGTTCTACATAAAAGAAGTTGAAGTTTAACATTTGCTATTTTTTCTGAAAAAAAAGAACATTATTGAGAAAACCTTTGCTAGTAATGTCTGAGCTCCAGCAAATTTGTTGTCCCAACTGAACTCATTAACTGGGTGACTCCAGCCGCTATTGCTAGAAACATAGCTCAAGTACTTGTTTTGTCCACTTGCCTTGTATAGCCAACTTGCAGCCCATAACAACTCATCCTTTTTATGACAATGATTCAGGAACTATCAGCTGATATACTAATTCTCAAAAGAAAAAAAAAAAGTAACTGTTCAGGTATTATAATTACCTGATAACCTGAGAAAGAGCAGTAGAAAGGGCAAGAAGCTTTATAAGTTGCTCTATACTTGTCTGCAAAGTCAAACAACTGTAGAACATTCTCAATTAGTGATTATCATCAGTTAGATTAATTGGGTATTAATGTATAATAATTGATGTTTGAGCTTACTGATTGTGAATGCTTTAATAACTTGGTAGAATATTTGGAGTCAACAGACTTAAACACAAGTGAAGCAGCAGCAAGAGCGGCTGCTGCCTCGGCTGCAGCTTCAGTGCCTGGTGAATTTGGAGTTATCTTGTATAGCGTTCGAGGAGTGTCCATATCTTCCGGTCTTTCCCAGCATCCATGATCAGCATTTCCATCTCCTACCTCTCAACCATATGAAAAATGAAACCTACTTCTTAATTTTTGAACTTTCACATAAAAGAAGACGTCTTGTTAATCTTTGAAAGAGATGGTATACCTGTGTATAAAACGTCGTGGATGAAGCACGAGATTTTAAAAGGTAGTTTGTGCCCCAACGGATTGCATTTTGGAGGTAACCAAGCTGGTTGATGGAAGCTATCTCTTTCTGATACTCAAGTGCAGTCCAACTCAACAAAGATAGAGTATATGACATTGGCCATCCAAATTTTACATTATCACCAGCATCATAGTAACCTCCTGTTAAATTCACCTGCCAAATAACGGAAAACCACAACTCAAACAACAATTCTATCAGGACTGACATACTTGACGGAGAAGGTATATATATGGGGGCATACATTATCAGGCTTGCCATCAGAAAGAGCAGAGTCTGCCCTCCAAGAAACTCGCTGGTCGGCAGGCAACTTGCCAGAGCGTTGCCCGTCAAAAAATAAAATAGCTTTGCCAAGTGCATCACCATAGCTAGAAGCTTTGAAGCATAATTCTTGATTTTGAATGGCTAGACCACCTTGACTTATAGCCAATAATAGAACAACAACCCAACTACTGTAACCCATGACTGGTGACTCAACTGAACTGCCTTGGCATTCTCAGGACTGGGTGCTATTTATAGACTCATTTTCAATACTATAAGAAAAATCCCACATGCGTTTTAATCAACAAAGATAAATAAATATGGGGAAGTTATGAAAAACATATAACTGAAGATGACATGTCGAGGAATGGAGATAGCGTGAGGAGTTTATATTTTACACAAGTGATGTTCAAAACAATAATTAATTAGTCATATACAGATGATGGAATTATATAATAAATTTTTTTATATAATAATTAAGTATATATGACATGCATGCTAATATATACTTTGTACCCACTCCTGAACGTCATCAGTTGCTAGTATCATTTTTTCTCCTACGTGTTACCAGTATTTTCCTCAAGTAGTCAAGTGAATATGTACATAAAAATCTCATAATAATAATAATAATAATAATAATAATAATAATATTAATATTATTATTATTATATAGTGCAACTTTATCTTTTGAAAATTCAAATGGATGATAATATTTTTCCTCAATATTATGAATTTTATACGCACTCTATTTCTATCTCTTTTTGAATTTTTACCCCTTGTTATGTAATTTGCTTATTAAATGATATTTAATTTATCATATTTGCATGAAATTGAAAAGTTATGTCTTCTTCAAAGTGATTACCACAGTCTTCTTGACCTGAGTGGCCTAACTAGTTAATTAGTTAGGCACGCTGGAGAGAGTGAAGTCTTATTTCGCTGAGATACTCACATGCATATGTCAAAGATCGTCGATTTTGGGTATAGAAGCAAATCAAAGTCCATAACTACATTATCCTTTTACCCATTTCTTACCTTTATGTCTTATTTCTACTTTTCGATTAACTTTTTTCGTGTTCTATTGGGTTTTGTCCTTCATGAGTGCCACGAAGTCTAAAACAACTTCAACTTCAACTTCATTATGCAACGCACCATTAATCCACAAGCAACCAAAATTTATCAAAGCTATATGACTTGGGCAAATCAAGTCCACAATATCTTTTTCTCCTTTTCTTTTTGAATATAGGATAAGGCACAATACATTTTGTACGTAAAAATAACATATTTTAATGACTTTTCCTTCGTGTTTGGCCATTGAGCATAAAGACTTTTACTCTTTCAATAATTGCATTTTATATTTTTATTTTTGTGGGAATTAAAGTTTTACTACTACAACAACATATTTTTGTGGAAATTGAAGTCCTTTAGAAGAGTTTTTCTATAAAAAAAATATAAGTTGTTTTAAAAATATTAAAGAATATTTACTTCTTTTTTAAATTTTACCTTTACATGTATTAAATACATTAAAGAAATGATACTGCCTCCATCCTAAAAAAATAATCAACTTTTTATTTTCACAAAGATTACAAAATATGGTTTAAAGACAATTTTTTTTTGTATAACTTTTATATTATACCAATCTTAAATAACACGTGAGTATTGAAATAATAATTAATAAATTAATGAGATATATTTATTGAAAATAAGGTAATTTAATATGGGTATAATAGACAATTCAAGTATTAACTATAATGAAAAAAAAAGAAAAATGGACTATGTTTCAGGACAAATGAAAAAAAGAAAAGATGAACTATTTTTTTGGAACATAGAGTGTATTAAATAAAAATAATTCAATCAAATTTGTTTTCTTAAACCCTTCAACAGTCTATATCTATGGATGGAATTACAAAGTTATTTTCATGCTAAATGAAATAGACAAAATCTTCACAAACACATGCCTAAATCATTACAACTACTAAAATTTATCACTTTGTAATAACGGTAAACTTAGAAAAACATCATCGATTACTCCTTAATAATCTCAAAATTAGTTGTATTTATGGATAAAACAGTTTATATTTATGAACAAAGGGAGTACCAAAGTCCTAAACTTTGTTCTTAGACGTATGTTATTTTGAGACTAAGCATCATCCAATTTAAGATTTAACGATATTCATAGCCGAGTTTCAATTCGATATAGAATGCTAAATTTTTTAAATAAATACTTTATTTTTATGAAATTGACGAATAGGCAGGTTTGCAAGATTTGCTAGAATACATTGGCAAAAAAATATTAATTATACACACAGATATTGGTAACCAACTCTTAACTATCTTTACTATTGTGTTCAAGCTATACAACTACCTTACATGGCAGAGTATCCTCCAAAGAAGCTTGCTCGTTAATTTTCAACTTAAAAATTAAACTGTATATTAAATTTTCATTAGGGCATTTACAAACATATATAAACGTTTAATATCTACCAGTACATATATACATGATTATGCCCAAGATTAGGGTTAATCACCTTGGCATTAACAAACACATAGGACTAATATGCCAAAGATAATCCTATAATAATATTTGTAGGACTAATGTTAAGATTTAAGAGGGCCAAGATATATAGTTTTTTGGGTACATTTACTTTGCAGCAAGACAGTTGAACTGAATTAGGTGAAGTGTAGTTGGGTTTATTATGGATTCAAGAAATTCGGGTTCTTTCTTGCTATTTTTGCATGAAAATGTTTCAACCAAACCCACATACATAAATTCCTATGCACATGCCAAATTCTCCTATAACCATTTACGTCTCTAATGGATAATGGAGAAACCCCACCAGTATTGCTTCCCGTACATGATGACATTTTCAAACTCAAAGACTTAATTCCTTCAACCTCATTGATCCCTCCAATGGCAACTTATAACCAACTTGGACAGGAAATTGATCAATTTGCTCCTTCTGGTGATATCGATTGGGTTAGCCTCCTTTCTGGTTCTCTTAAGTTTGGAGATCAGAATCATCACCAACCACCAGTGGCCAGAGATAATATTGGTGAAAATGTAAACACATATAAGATCAAGAAAGGTGGTTGTAAGGCCAAGAGAGTTGTACCGCAAAGAATTGCATTTCATACTAGGAGTGCAGACGATATTCTTGACGACGGTTATAGGTGGCGAAAATATGGACAGAAGGCTGTCAAAAACAGCATCCACCAAAGGTATGTGTGTGTGCGTGCGTGGTTGTTTCTTTTATATTGCCAAATTAGCTTCCAAAATTTTGTTTCAGCACATTGAGAATTTTTCAAGAGAATTCGGGGCAATTAAGATTTGAATCTGCATTATGAATTAAGCAGTAGTCAGAGTATTATTAGAACTTGAACTCAATACTTCTCGCCCTTTACCCATACAATCTTAAAGAATGTGATGAGAAAATGAATAAGATTACACCTGATTGTTATTCTCTTTTGATATTTGACTTCATTGAACTTGCATATCGTAGTTTTTTCTTTATTTCATTGGAGCAATATGTCCTCACTGGTGTGATTTTTGAATGTAATGGAGGAGCTACTACCGGTGCACACAACATACCTGCAACGTGAAGAAACAGATCCAACGGCTGTCAAAAGATTCAAGCATTGTAGTAACAACATATGAGGGCATCCATAACCATCCTTGTGAGAAAGTTATGGAGACCTTAAGTCCCCTTCTAAGGCAGCTCCAGTTCCTATCTAGAATTTAGTTTAATTAGCTTTTTTTTTTCTTCTTCTAATTTCTTGTACATGGAAAAAATTTGTATTGGAGAACAAACTACTAAAGGATCTGTTTGTCGTTTAAATATATTTTTAGGATGTACATGAATTTAGCACGTTTTGCTTATAAAAGAAATCAAATTTCTCATTAGTTGATAAACTCTAAACTATACTCCATCAAGAAATACTTTCAAGAGCAAATGCATTATCACGCAATGGAAAATTATTGTATACAATATTAATGTTATACACATCCTCAATTTTTTATAAAACTTATATATGTGAGTACATAGTTTTATAATAACAAATAAAAAAACTCTCAGAGCAACACTGAAGGTATATATGACTGCAACATTCTCATTTCCCAATCATTTTCAATCCCCACCTCCCAAAAACCCAAATAAAGAAATAAAAGTGATAAAGGATACAACATGATGTGTCTCCTCGATTAGAGGTCGGACTTGAAAGATGAAACTGAAAACACAAATCATACAATGATGAAAATCTGCCTGCCTAAAAGAAATCCTTTACTGTGAATGCTATATAACCTCTGCTGATTTGAAGGAAAACCTTATACAAGCCATCTGCCTCTCAAGGCTTTTGCCGGTTTGCCTCTAAAGTATACGTCCAATGAAGGCTGCTCTTCGCTTCATCTTATAATGGAAAAGTTCCCAACTCCATGCCGTGCCTCGAAAGAAGTACCTTGCGTCCACCAACCCACTCTAGCCGGTAAGAGAGGTCAAGATTTTGAATTAATATCTTCAAACTGTCTGCATAATTCAAACTTCTAGCATTCTCCTACAAAAGCAAAAATCACAGAGACAAAGGTGTATGTTAGAAATAGCATTTGCAGTGTATTTTGTGCAGTCAAAAATAACAGATGGATCCATTTATAGAGATCTCAAGACCGAAGAAATGGTAATATGCTCTCTAATTTATGAACAAATTACAAACATGACCTCATCATCTAATTTATTAATAGGTTGGCTTATGAGGATGGCGTGGGAATATAGAGTTGAGATCATTCGCTCAGAGCCAGTGATTTTTCCTCTTGTAACTCAACTTAGAAGGAGAATACAGTCATAGTTTACAGTTATAATACTTGTAGTAATCAAGTGACCTTTCAGCCCGCGTGAGTGTGGTGTAAAAACCTAAACCCCACAGTTAAATACAGCATCCTAATCCTAGCGTGTGAAAGAATTTTAAGATTCAATCATAACCGTCCAACAAAACTGAATTGCTATTCAACCACTAGAACTAGAACAATGCCACGTGCCGTGTTCCTTGCTGGTGAACTGAAGGTTAAGACTATCTCAGTGCTGGTTTTAGATATTCATTATATTGCTAGGAAGATTACCTGCAAATTGGTCTGTCCATCATGACCCGATATGCTTGCCATGACGCTAGACCTAGAAGAATTGGGAGAGAAGCCTTCCCATGGAGGAACAAATATTAGTTTGGTGCACTGGACAGGAACAAGGTTTCTGTTCAATTTTTCCCACCACATGGATCCCAATGACCACCATCTGATCATCAAACCATGCTCAGAAAAAGCAATGAGCCCCTGCAACCAGTACGACAAATTTAGAGTAATGACAAAATGAATTATGGTAATCAACAAAAATGATAGTTCATCCTCTGTCGACCGATGCTACCAATTACCAAAGTAACATTCAAAAATAGTAAAAGGCATGGCATTGCAGATACTGCAAGTGCACATATACTGTGCATGAGAGAGAGAGAGAGAGAGAGAGAGAGAGAGAGAGAGATCAAAACATTATGGGAGATCAAAAGTCACAGCATGCTTTTGTTCAATGTAAACTAGCATTGGCATGGTCACAACTCATAAGTAAAACAAAAAATAATGTTGATAGTGAAGTTCAAGCCAAAACTTTCCAGCTGTTAGAAATTCTGTTTTCTTTGTCAATCACATTAAGTCCAAATCTGATTGCTTTTTTATGACCTCTTGATAGGATAGAGTACCTCTCCATCAGGGGAAAAACTCAAAGCAGAAATCACTGTGGTAATTGCTGTTTCTGAAGCTCCTGAAAGCAAAGTTGGAAGTCCAGGAGGCCCACTTGCATCCAAAATCTTTACCTTTGTCACACTGTGTTAAAAAAAAATGGAAGAGACTAAGACAAAATTAGAAGGCCATTATCACAACAAAAGTTATTCAATTCTAAGAGATATTACAAGTAAGAGGATGATAACAAGAAAAGTATTCAGATAAGTGTGAACCAACGCCAATGACATATTCTGTGAGGAACACATAGACCATGGATGATATTACGCCTGCAATTTTCTCCATTAACGTTCTCTCACTCACAATATAATTGATCATGCAAAACTTATTTTTCACTGCATGAGAGCTACATTAGAAAAGCAGTTCTATCAAGATTTTTGGTTGGGCGCTGTGTTCCTCACTATCTATTGAATAATCGATCTCTGAAACTTCTTGGCTACCCCGGACCACCATTATACTAAATTCAAAGAATGATAAGAACCTGCTCTCTATATTCCACATCTTAAGTGCTAAAGGAGCTTTTGGGGTGAGAATAGCTCTTAGTTTATAATCTTATCAATAGAAGAGGAAGGAAAAGAAAAACAGAAAAAAAAAATCCTGTGGTTTATATGCTTATGAACTAAAAATTGTCACCAAATTTGAGCAAATTGCATTAATAGGCAATGTGGTACAATAAACGTTCATTTGGATGTTCTGAATTCACAGTGGCCCTTTACTGATTAAATAAAATAACAATCACTATCTATTGAATAATAGAAACTTAGGGTTGTTCTCCAATAGTTTTCCTGCTAGGAAGGTCTTTTAGTTTAGCAGGGATTTTACAACCAATGGAAGCTTGGGGGCCAGGATATTCTTGCTCAAGGATAGGCACTATGAATAACGAGTACATAAAGCCAATGACAAGTCATCATCTGTCAGCTAGACTTCTACATATTCTAAATGAATGTAATTATTATTCGATCTATCTAATCGATCTAATAAAATCTAGCAAATATTGAAATTAATAATTGGAAATGAGACCATTGAAACCAAATTAGGAGCTTCAATGTTATATGTCCTCAACTGTAACAGAGCCTTGGCAAAACTAACTCCTATTGTGGACGTCTTTGACTGTCAGAAATAAGCAACCCTAATCATTACATGGCATTTTATCAAACCAAACAACAGACTAAAGAAAATTATCCCAAAGGTCTTTCTAGTTACTATTTCCCACTTTGTTAACCAGAGGTCTGACTCTTGGGTCAGACCATAACAAAGGTATTTTTCCTATTTATACATTCCCTAGCCTAGGTATTGATAGTATGCTTTGACCAAACCAGGTAGGTGGACTTAAAATGGTGAATGATAGGTAACCCATAATGCCACATGAACATAAAAAGAAAATTGATAATGTTTTCGAGTATAAAGAATAAACTAATATCTTATTTCTGATACCTTTGCATGTCATACACTGAAATGCTAGCATTGTTGACCTCCCCGATTGCATCCCCAACAGCCAGCCTGGTACATGTGCCATTAAAAGCTACCATTGGAAATACACGCACAACTTCCTTTAATGCTGTCATTGAACTCTGAAGGCAAGTTTTGCGCATGACCGAGTTACCAGGGTCCATAGTGTGTAATATGTAGTTAATCACCTGCACATCTGTCCACATGTCATAAGAAATTCATATTAAGATGCCCAAGTTCTGAAATTCTTGACCATCTTGTGCAGTTCTACTAACCTTGTCAAGGTACTGGGCAAAGCATCTTGGAGAACCACGCACAACCCTGATTAGAGTTGTCAGAGAGACCAGATGGACAGGTGAATCAGATGCAGTAGACCAAATTTGGCTTTCTATAACGGTTAAGAACCCGAGAACATCAGTCATTGCCAAACTTGGAAGAAGAATACCAACCAAAGTTTCTCGAATGGAAGATGGTACAGCTGGATGGTGTCCAGCTGAGTTGGCAGATGAGCTGCTCACACACTCTATTTGGAAGAATATATCTGCAATCAGATGAGGTATTTCAGGACCAATGCACGCCTTCCATGTTTCCTCCATACCTTCTGCAAGGAGCTCTGCAGCAATAGAACTGTATTTTCCATTCATGGCCATCACCAACTTTATTAACGGATGGGCAAGAAGCGTGGCAAGACTTGGTTTCACAAGACTCGGATACCAAATGGCCAATGCTGCCGCAACAATGATATGGGATGTCATTGCATCTTGACTTGTTCCTCCAACACATGAAATCCAGTCTGGCGCTTCAAATGACTCGAGCCATGTAAGTATTTTAGACTCTTCTGCCTCAGTGGTTCGTTGTGTTTCAGTTGACTTGTCAAATGCTTCTTCACCTTGAGAGCTTCCTTGTGATTCAGGTGATATGTCAGAGAAATTATTCCTAGATATCCCTCCTATTTTTGAAGTTTCGCCTTCATTTTTCCCCATTTCATTGAGAGATCTCAAAAGTTTTGCATGATCACGTGCTCTCTGACCACAGAGAGGGAACGGAATTGCCCGTGAAGCAGCACAGTGAAATAAAGTGCGTGCAGCCATACGCACATGCTCACTTTCATCTTGCCAAAAACTCACCAAAAGCTGTTCGAAAAACAACAAAATTTTTTAAAAAAGAAAAAGAACAAAGATAAATAAGGATCCTTGTCTAATGTGAGACAACTAGTTCGTGTTTGAGGATTGAAATAATCTTCAAGATGCTTCCAGAAAACAGCAAAAGATAGCATAAGAGTAATTTTCAGGTTAATGACTCTTTTATTCCATTATTAGGTGTTATTTTTGAGGCCCGGAAATTTATATAATAATGCAGTACAAAATCATACTCAAGTTGAAACTACACCGCGTGGTATATTACTTTGGAGATATATCTCACCAGAATTTACAAAATTTTTCCATTTTGATTCCTTGATTACCACAAGTAAAAACAAAATAAATTTGTCATCTGGCAAGAAAGCTCTTGTTAATTCTTAAACTGCCATCTAAATAGACTCACTCACTTTTTCTCCTTTGCCACCACAATTTCACAGAGGAAAAGATAGTACAAAAATAAAATGGAAGCAATCAATAATTATCTCCTGATCAGTAATATAATCATCCAGTTCAAATGTGAGAGTTAGACAACCAAATCTATAGCATTAGATGTAACCTGGAGTAAAGGTGGTTTAATATCTGGAACTTGTTCTGCAAAATTCCGAGTATAAAATGCTGCTAAAGCCCTGAAAAAGATTAGAACAAATAGTAAATACTGCCAGCAAAAAGTAGATTCCTAAAATAAATAAAACAAAAAAATCTCAGTTGCCGTCAGTTGTGAACAAGGTGGATTAAATAAAAAAGGATCGTGTGCCCACAACTATGCCATGTCAAAGATGGCCCAATCCATATTAGATTTTTCCTAGAAGGTCTAGCCAATAAACAAGCTAATGGGAAATTCCTTGATCTTTCATTTTAAAATATTCTTTGCTCGAGGCCAGTACTAATTAACCTGGCTAGTAAAGCCACTTAGCATTGCCCAAAGAGACCTGGAACTGGATACTGCTTATACTCAAGAGGGTCAGGTACACTTAATCTTGTCTAATTGAGCCTTTTGGCAGGAAAAAAAAAAGAAAAGAAATTAAAAAAAAAAGACAAAACAGAAAAAAATTCAATGAAGAAAATGAAACTAGAAGCTCTTATATTGATGACCGTATATGGGCAGTGGTATAATCCAGAACACCAATTTCAACCACAAGTTTGTAACCCTAGAAATTCTCAATCACAGGGAAATAATACACTTCTTTCTCCAGTAATGAAAAATCAACTCCAACACCATTTTCAAGATATTGAATCTTAAAGGCTTTGTTAATAGATACTTGCTTCTGTTCTATAATTCCTTTTCACAGATGCAGATTATAGTTTCAGCTAAACAATGGGGAGTTCAAGTTACTATATAGACCTGAAAAACCTCAACCATACAGAAGGCATAAAGAATACTCAATCTGAGAAACAAACAACAGAAATAATCTATATCATTTATAACTTTGCTGTAGAACCGCTGCAGTACCTACTGGCCGCTGAACTGGATGGAGACAAGCTAATCATGCGTTGGGCAATGGATACCATTGTCAGGGATCTCATAGCACAAAACTCTGATGATGATTTCCATAGCTGAAATGTTGTTTTCAATGTCACAGGGAAAGTTGAAATAAGCCAAACAAGATAATATGTCCCAACATCTAATACAGTTCATACAAAAGTACCTCAAGGATAGCACTCAAATCAGGAAATGTCAAAGTCAAAGACCCTTTGTCCCCTTGCAAACCAGAAGCTAAAATAAAATTATCTGGTATCTTTATCTTCATGTCCAGCATTAGCAGTTTATCAAGCTCACTATCTACATGCCACAAATGTAAAATGGACAAACTAAACCTAAGTAATAGTTCTTCTAGTGACCTAATCCACTCATGCTCCCCTGTAGCATCAACTAAGGTCCCATTCTTATCAGAACTATCACCAAAGGAGATATGGCGGGGACTTGGTGTGCTGGTTCCTTGGTCCTTCACACTGTTATTCTCCTGCTTGTCACTGTCATTGACAATGGAATCTTGCTTCTGATAAGGAAACATCAACGATGCAAGATCAAAAGTGAGGGTAGCAATCCCAGGGAATGGACAAGTGCATCTGATGGGATATTTGTTGTTTTTCAGGAAAGATGAGGTATTTGGAGCAGAATTTCCCTTCTTAACCTGTGCTTGTGAAGCAGTGGATTCTATTATATTTGCTACACTTGACAATGTATTCAATGAGGTGACTCTCTTCTTCAGATAATTTATGTGAGATTGAGAAGAGTTCCCATCTTCAATCACTGGAAGAAGTAAGGAGGAAACTGAAGTATTTCCGTTCAAAATAGAGCCAGATATGGAATTAGCACTGATGCCTTTACAAAAATGATCCAACATTGAATGAGATGCAGTCCCATGGAGGACCCGCTCTCGTGCTCCTGTTTTTACATCCCAAATGTACAAAACATCAACTGCATCAGATTTCCCTGAATGGCTCTGGCAAAGACATGCAATGTATCCTCTTGTACCATCCCACACAACTTTTTTGGGATAGCTAGGGTGTCCAGGAAACATTCTCTCTACCCTCAAAGTTTCAAGGGATGCAAGGGAAACACAAGAGTCCTCCCCAGCAGAGAGAAAGCAATCACTCCATGGATGTTCAGTTTGTGCAGGGGGGAAGATAAGTTGGCGCACTGGAGCCACATGTTGGTGCATCACCGTTATGAGATTCCCAGTGTCAAGATCCCATATGCGAACCGTGCAGTCCATACTTCCAGAAACTAAAACATGACTGAAGCTCCATCCTTTGGCAGTTCCCAACATCTGGTGTGCTGCCAAACAAAGTACAGCACCGGTGTGACCCGCTAAATATTGTCTGGATACATCTGGATCTACATCTTGACACAGACTTCTGCCATGAGAATCTGTTCCCAGAATCATATCAAAGTGCACAACCTCAATTTCACCATTAAAGAAGCCATATACAATAGCATAAGGAACAAAAAGATCTTCAGAAATAACCATGGAAGAAGTTACTGTCTGTCCCTTGCACGCAAAACTACAACTTCCATCATCTGCATGCTTATTATTTCCATTTGCCAAACATGAAAGAGAACTTTGAGAAGAAGATATTCTCATCTTCCTGTCACTGTGGCCATTGATTTCACTAAGAAATCCGGAGCTTGAGATCCACTCAGCAGATAAATCACTTTCTCCTATCATCTTGCAATGAGACAGCTTCCCTGAGTTATCGGGTTTTTGACGTATAGACCAGATTGTCACATGTGGTGTCCACTGTAAAGGCTCTTTAAGGTCAAAGCAAACTGATTCAATTCGGAGAAGATAGTTGTTAGACTGAATGAAAGAAATGGAAAGTCCAATATCATTAGGATGAGAAGCAGGAGGAATCTCAAAAAGAAGCTCACAATCAAACACATCATTCAAATATGACACTGTATACAAAATTGCTGAACCTGTATTGTTCCACACAACAAAGTTTTCACAAAAGTTTTCATGGGCTTCCTGGGAATTCTGCAATTTTACGGCATCAACACTTTCAAGAAACATCCCCCCAAGTACACCTGATTCAGTAGAATTGCCATCAACTGAGAGGAGATTGTCCAGACAAGAAATCTCTCCAATTGTAGTGTCACTGTTCAATAGCCTAAATATGCAGCAATTTTGCAAAACAAAAGCAATAAGGTTCCCACGGCTTGCAATTGAAACAACCTGTCCTCCATCGTTCACTCCGTCTCCCCAAGCTTCCAACTGACAACTTTTTTGTATGTCACTCCCACCCTCGCCATCTGGAGTGGAATCCTTCAGTATTGGAGCTAACTGTACCCTTCCATATGAATCAGCCATAAGAACAGAATGTTTTTCCCCTTCCTCGCCAGACAAAACCACATCCATAAATCTCAATGGCCCAATTGATAAATTCCCATGAAAAATGGTTTGCACAATAGCAAGACTGTAAGTATCAATAATTACAACAGTGCATTTTGGTGATTTTCTATGCTGGGACCATTTATCTGCAGAAGCCTCACTCCCTTCAAGAGAACCAATAGAATGATGATCAGAAAAATGGATATTGTCACTGAAACAACAGCCTATACATACATATCGAGAGCCTGTGGGTAATGCACGAATGATGGATGGACTGCCAACCCAAGGGGGCAATTTCCTTCTACGTCTGCAATGTCCACTGCCTCTGCTCCAAACACATAATACACCATCTGTGCATGCGCTTATCAAGGCACCACGTGTGTCAGGAATTGAGCTTGCACCACCATTACTTGAATGATCTATTTCTCTATCATCTTCTGAAGCAACCACTGGATAACAGATGCCAAGATCAGCTATTGGCGCAGCATGACCACACAGCATAGCAACTGGTTTAATCTCCTGTCACATAAAGAACCTTGATAAAATGGCATGTTGATTAAAATTCAAATATCTGGCTATTCAACTTCATTTTGAAACAAACTAACAATATAGATGTACATGGAACAACAGCATACGCATCACACATGCAGAGACAAAAACTAAGACAAACTAGATTTCTAAGGAATGCACCTGTACTGTTGCCAATAAATACATTAACACATTATCCACAATTAACATGAGAAGGAAAATAAAACTTCAATTAGTAGTACTACTGATACATTTATTTTCACTTATTTAATCAGTATATGCATAAAATGAATAAAAAAGACTGATTATTGCCATGAAACTGTAGCTTAAAGAGATGATTACTGACATTTTATCACACTAAACATAAAAACTATCATAAAAGAAAAATAGCTTTCGTAAACCAGCAAAATGAACCTAATTACGTTTTTCATTTTTAAGGCAAAAAAAGGTCAATACTCAGTAGCAATTAGTAAACATTCAACTAAACTTCTATTTCTGCTTAAACAAACAGAGGAATACTCTTTATATTACAATAAAACCAAAACGGAAAGACTGACTAATGAACAGATAGAGAGTTTGTGCTGAAACTACTAAACGAGTTGAGCTGAGTTAGTTACCGAATTGGAGATATTCCACCAGAGAATGGAGCCATCTGACCCACCGGTATATAAAGTCGGTGGCCGGTTTAATGCGGTGGTGGCGATGACTCTGTGAACCGGTGGAGTGGCCGGCCAAATGCACGCCACCGATCGGCACTTCATGGTTCAGTTAGTCGAGTTGCGTTAGCGATTCAGTGTTCGAGTTTCGCCATGCGAGAGGGAAATTATCAGATGTGGCTGTTTATACGAACTCACTGTTTAGCCAAAGTTAATTAATACTCCAAATCATCGGAATCAATTACGCTTTGTTTGTTTGGACGAAGAAAGAAACGGATCGTTAAAGTAAGTAAAATATATTACAGAAAAATAATGATAAACGTATTTTTTATATTTATGGGAATGGTATGATAAATAAAAATTTAATAATATTATTTTATTTAATAAAACAAGATAATATTAATTATAAATATTACGAAAATACTTTTATTATGAAGGACAATTTTAAAAATTAAATTGTATAATAATGCTTATACTTCAATTTTGAATGTTGAAAATTAAGGTCTTTAGACATATTTTTCAATCTCTTGAATCATTTTTAAAAAATTATATTCTTCTCCAAACTCTTTTTTCAAAAAATCATACTTTTCCTTTATTTTACTTTATTTTCCAAACTTATCAACTAACTTTCATCCAAACAACATATTAAAACCATAATTTAAAAAGGTTATTTGATGTAATTTGAAAAATGTAAAAAATTAAAAAGGCGTGTAGTTTCAAAGTCGAAATCTATTAATGGGATGTATTCAATTAGAATTTTGTTAGATTTTAAAAGATTTTTCAATTCCAATGGTATTCAATTTAGATTTTATTAGAATCTATTAAAATCTTGTGGTATTCTATTTAGACTCTTATAAAATCTATTAAAATATTATGGTATTCAATTATGACTTTTTAGAAGTCTATATGAATTTTATAGTATTTAAAAAATTCCTGATTTAGAGGGATTCTAAAAAATTATTGATTTCGGTGGATTTTAGGATGCTAGGTATAAATAAAAAAATCATTTACAAATTCATCCTCCAACACAGAGATTTCAATACTCCCTCTCTCTCTCTCTCTCTCTTTCGATCAAGGTCCACAAAAAAAATCCAGCAACTTTTTCAATCTCATCACAGGTATAAATTGTCTTTTTATTAGCTTTGTAGTTACTTATCCAGCAACTATTTGAATTATCTGGTTCTGCTACACGGCCAAGTTACTGGATAAGTTTATGAAATTTTCATATAATTGTCGTTGCTGGAGGCATCCAGCAACAATCTTCATATAATTGTCTTCAAGTTACATACGAAGATAATTAAATAATTGCCTCCAGCAATTGCTAATAAAAATATAATTATATAGTTGCTGGAGGCAACAATCTTCATATAATTTTTTTTTGTTAGCTTTCTTTTTCCTCATGACTTTGTTTCACTCAACAACCTTTATTTATAAAGAGAATTTATGATCATTAGCTGTTGGTCTAACATGACACTTGACTTTTGTATTTTTGCTTGCTTATCCTAGTTAACTCATAAACAAATATAACTTATACTTGTTTTATGACTTTTATGGTTTATATATATATATATTCATCGTTTGTATTCCCTGTGTCAAACTCAAAGGCTGACCCTAATAAAATCAGCTAAGGAAGAAACTTAAGAAGGACACGAACTTCAAATATTAAATTTTCTTCTATTTAATTTTCCTGCAGTTTCTCACTTGCCAAACAGAAAATTAATGCAGGGAGATGGGAACCATAGATAGAATTCAATGTTAATGCAAATGTTAGGGCTCACGAGTCACAGGTCAAATCGCAATATAATTGAATTGAGAATCCAAATGATAGGTTATATTTTTATAGTATTTTTAGCTTAATTTTTATTAGGAATTTTAGTATTTTTAAATTAGTTTAATTAGTTTTTCACTTAAATTTATTTATATTTTTAGTAAGTTCCCGTGATTCTTGATAAGCTTGATTTGAAGGGTTTTTAGCAGGAAAATAGC
>CANUEX010216507.1:0-48666 GCA_948099535.1 Jatropha multifida | reverse complement strand
ATAGTTACTCGATAAATTTTCGGGCGAACCAAAATGATTTTCGATCCCCATAATATTACGTGGCGTAATATTATTGGCTAAAAATTTACAATTTAAATTTAAATGGGAATGTTTCGAAATAAAAATTTCAGGGTATTACAGTTATATTACGGTTTTTTTCGCCAAAAAAAAACCCTTTATTTTTGGAACCACTAAAATTGAAATTCCTATTTTTTTACCATATTTAAAATTTAATCTTATTTGGTATATAATGTAATTTTTACCATATTTAAAGGTATTATATTCTTACCATATTTAGATTGTGTTCGAGAATAATTTTTTAAATAGTTTTTTAACGTTTTAACCAGTTAAAATGAGAATCGCTATTTTTTATAGCATTTAGTAACATCGCGTTTGACCTAACTTTAAGGGTTAACATTTTATAAAAAGTTAATTTATATAACGTTTAACAATTTCTAGTGTTGTATAAAAAGCTACAAAAATAGCTAATCGCTGCTAAAATAACTAACAACTAACATAATAACTAATTTTACCGAACAGAGTCTTTGTATATATCTTATATAATATATAATATAGTTTCTTATTTTATCTAATAGAATTTAGATTTAAATATAAATTAATAAGATCAATAAAAATTAAATTATCTTTATTTTTTCAATCAAATAAATTAAAATATTTAATGATATTTTTATCAATCCATAAATTTATTATGGGCATTTTGAAAATTCTAATATTTCCTCACCTGTTGTCACTTTTATATATGTAGTTTTCTCAAACGTCCATTGCACGTTGTTTATACCATTAATTTTTACTCCTTGCAAGTAAATATAATTTAATTTATATAAGTAATTTTCTACTAATTCTTTTTGTAATTATAATATTATGAACTATTAAAAATCTAAAAGCATTCACAAATGGAAAAAAGTTCCTAAAATAATAAAAATAAAAAGTTCAATAACTAAATAACTTGTTAAGAAAAAACATATTTACAAAAAAAAAATTTAATGATTAAATAACTTATTATGAATAAAATATATTTATAATAATAGAATATTATAATTTGACATTTAAAATTTCCAAAAAAATATGAACTTTCATATATTATATAATATATAATATAATCAATAAATTTTAAATTTAATTTATTTATTTTTCATATATAATATAATAGTATAAACTTTCTATATTACTAAAATATGAGAAATCGATATTATTGTTCTTTTGAAAAAAAAAAAAGAAAATTTTTCAATATATATTATATATATCATAAATTTATACTTTATATATATTACAAGTGAGTTTTATTTTCTATTTTATGTAAAAAGTAAATTTTATAATATATTTCTTAATAAATAATAATAAATTGTATTTATTTTATAAAATAAATTACGTGTATAAAATAATTATAACCAATCAAATTAAAAATTTATTAAAAATAATGATTAAACATATTTAAAATTTGGCTAGTCAGTATACACAATGATGACCATCCCTTGGTATTCACTGCCATAATGCACGCACTTGGAAGCAATAAAAAATGAGCAAAATACACTTTGTAGTTAGCAAATTCAGGTGTGTTTCTAACTTTTCTATGCAACAAATAACTAAACTAAAACCTAATTCAATAATTAATTCACATCTTTTTTTTTTTTTTTTCTGTAAATGATCTTCCTCTGGTCTTTCAACGGCCTTTCCAAAAACTTGAAAAACTTGATTTTACCAAACTCTCCTTTTGGATCCGGATCTCAACGATGAATTTAATTGAGAGATAAAAATCTGTCTACGTTCAGTGAATATTTTCATTTTTTCCTAAATTAATCAATAAAGAGTTCTTTAAAATTATTCTTATTTTATTATTTTTTTCTAATGAATAAATATAAATATATTCGTTTTAATTAAAGATTTAATTTCGATTAATTTCAACATGAGTGAAACTATAAATGGTATGTAAATAAATCTTTTTCTAAATTGAGAGAGATGTCTTCTATGAGAGAAATTTTCATATCTCCGTAAATTCAAACTCCGGATTCTCAAAAGTTTATATTAAAAATAAAGGAAAGATTTAAGATTATTATGTTATCTAGTCCATAACATTATTTCGACTAATGGCCTAAAATAATAATAAACAACTAAAGAGTGAATAATTTTTAATAGAGTCAACTGAGCATAACTTGTGATGAGCCCATATAATGCTAATATCGTAGAAGATAATAATAAGTAGATAAACAAGTAGTTGTGGTTATTGTCAAAATAAATTTCTGACAATTAATATAAATATGAATATTATTAAAAATTTTATATCGACCGTATAATAAATCCATAAAGGATAAGGGTGATAAATTAACTAACTATCTAATTAATATTAACTTTTTAAGCCCAATAAGCCGATATTATATATTTTCACTGCATCAAGTTTAACATTTGTGAGATTGAGATTGATGTTGAAAACGTAGATCATGTATTGTTAACTTGCTCTTTTGTTACAAGAATATGGGATGGTCTTTTGAATTAGTGGGGTGCTGTATCTGTTCTTCCAAAAACAGTGGAGGATATGGGATGATCTTTTGAATTGGTGGGGTGTTGTATCTGTTCTTCCAATTTAAAGGCTTCCATGAAGCTTGAAATGTGATTTTTTACATAGCTTTATGGACGATTTGATTGACTAATAATAGGTTGATTTTTTCAGATGAGAGATAGCCACTACATCATATTGTCGACATGATAAAATTCAAATCTTTTGAATTGATCAAAGCAAAGTATCCCTCTTTATCTCTCATTTTTAGTTATTTGTGCTTGTTCCCTTTATTAGCTTGTAACAATAGATTGAACTTTAGTAGGTTTGCTTATGGAATCGGGCATAGTACTTGGAAAAATCCCACAACAGGATCAATTAAATTCAATATAGATGGTGCAGCAAGAGGTAAGTCGGGTCCTGCAGACATAGGGGAGTGTTCCGAAACTCTCAAGAGATGGTACTTTGCATCTTTTTTAAGTCTGTTGGCATTTTAAATTCTAATGAAGCAGAATTGTTAGCCATTTTTAATGCAGTTCAGATTTTTTGGGAATCAGATTGCAAGCTACAAAACTTGGTGATTGAATTAGATTCAAGAAATGCTTTGTGTTGGATTCTTCAAAAGCAGAAACGTCCCCAAAAGTGGTGGAAAAGTTTTAATAAGTTTGATTTGACCATTGCTCAGATGAATCATATTGAGTTTAGGTATATTTGTAGAAATAACAATAATTTCGCAAACTGCTTAGCAAAAAAAGGTATTAAGGCTGAAGTCTTTTTTTTGACTTGGATATAACAAGAGTTGTGATATTTGCATGTTTCTTTTGTAATTTATCATCTTTTATCTCAAGAGGAGATTTATTATATCTAATTTGTATTGTCTGTATAGAGTTTTTGGTGATCAATTTTTTTTTTCACTTATCAAACTTAAGTTTAGGCTTGAGTGTATAGGGGAAGCCTGTTGATTCGGGTTTAGTTTTTTTAAGTTTGATAAATTTTTTCTGATTTTATAATTTAATAAAATAAAAAATTATTTGCCGATAAAAAAAAGTTTAATATTTTCTTTCTAATATCTCATAAAAAATTATAAATATATGCTATTATTTTTTGAATACCTCATCATATATATTTTTTTTCGTATAAAGAAACTTTTGCATGTAATTACAGTGTCATCCTTCCCATGTTGGTATATTTTATCAAATATTAGCTTGGCAATGTGAAAAATTTTGGTTAATTTCATGCTTCATAAATTCATTAGTGTAGTAATAACTGGATAAGAAACTATCATTTTTATAGATAAAAGATAACACAGTGAACCGAACGTCTCCGTTCCATGGTGTAGTGGTTAGCCATACAATACAGCCTAATCCCAGCTGAATACATGAAGTTTAACACACCTTTTAATACTAATATCAATAATTTCCTTCCATGAGTTCTTCAATAATTGCTATTTTTCTTTTTGGCCCAAATATTCTAAAAAAAAAATTAGCACCAACCGCGTTCTGATATTGTAAAACTATAATTTTTGAAGAGATTTGATTAGAGTAACAATATACTAAATGCTATTTTTATTAAAAACTGAAAAGGTGATCAATTCTAAGTACATGATGTTGATCAAAACGTCCCCGAATGTTTGGATCCGCATTGTTCTTCTGCTATAAAAATATGAACATAAACAAATCAAGACCTTAACCACCCTACCAATTTCCAGACAATGGCCAGCTATTGAACAACCTGCTAACATTAGAGCCAGCACAAGAGTCCCATTAATTGTATCCAATACTATGTTTATTTGTTCCTTAATCTACTTGTCTGAAGTACTCTAGTTGATATACCTGCTGTTGCTATTGTTTTCTCTTATCTCTCCAACTCTCACCCCACAATTTTGCTTCTGCAACTGCTCGGTCTCTATCTAAATCCTTTTCCAAAACGGCTTCTGCTACACTTGGAGAGAGATTAATCTCAGGCCATGACTTATTCGCCTTTTCCTTATCCTGTTCGTATTTTTGCGACACCAAATATTCCATTGCTGATACTAATTCAGTCGATGAAGGGCGTAAATTTGCATTCTCATTCAGACAAATTGATGCTACCTCTATTGCCTTGCTTAATAAAGACATTGAAAATTGACGTCTTAGCAATGGATCTACTAATCTTACATAATTTCCACGGTCTTTCATCAATGGAAGTGCCTGCACACACGCAAAAGAATATTTATATATAACTGAAATGCCGAAAGCTAAAATTTCTAGTTATTAGTGGATAATCATAGCAGTTATATGTCAGTAGCAGCAGTCAGCAAGGGCCAAATGCTAATGACTACTGCTAATTGTTATCCACCAACAGCAATCTTTATCAGTTATTATAATTTCATAACAGCAATGTGATAGATAGATATTATACCCAATGAATTAGGTGCATTTGGCGACCTTCGATTTCATCTACTGCTTTTTTTCCCGTCACCAACTCTAACAAAACAACTCCAAAACTATAAATGTCAGTTTTCATAGTTAATCTTCCAGTTGATGCATATTCAGGAGCACAGTAACCATATGTACCCATGACTCTTGTGGAGACATGAGATTTATCCCCTATTGGACCGAATTTCGCAAGTCCAAAATCTGAAAGTTTCGGGTGGAAACCTTCATCTAATAATATGTTTGAGGCTTTTAAGTCTCTGTATATTACTGCAGGACTTGCATTATGCAGATAATCTAATCCTTTTGCTGCCCCCGCAGCTATCTTCATTCTTGTATTCCAGTTAAGAGGCTCCATATCAGGTGTAACATCTGCATAAATCCCATCAGATTATCCAATCAGGTACAACATTTTCAACTCTATACCAAACAGACAATCATCCTGTAATATCATTTGACAATACAAACACTAAATATATGGAATTCATTTTAAAACCAAATTTTAATGAACTCTAATTAACATTTTCGTCTTTCAATATGGTACTTGTCTCCTTAGTAACTCAAACATATATAATTTGAATATGCAACAAGACACAGAAATTGAAAGTAGTACCAAAAAGATGATCTTCCAAAGATCCTAAGGGCAGGTGTTCATAAACAAGAAGGCGTTGTTCCCCTTCAGCACAAAAACCAATCAAATTAACAAGATTAGGATGATGCATAAGAGTGAGCATTAGAACTTCCACTAGGAACTCCTTTTCTCCTTGCAAACCTTCAAGATCTAATTGTTTAACCGCTACGACCTGTTAATTAATTATCATATTGCAGCTCTTAATCCATCAATTCACTCGAAAACATCTAATTATAGGCATAATTGTAAACTACTTTTACTTACCTGATCACTGCTTTCTAATCTCCCTTTATAAACAGCACCAAACCCACCTCTGCCAAGAAAAGATTCTTCTGAAAAATTATTTGTTGCAATTGCAAGCTCTTTATATGTAAATGTTGGAGCCGTATTGGAAGATCTATTCCTAGTTACTGGATTTGATGCTTCAAGCCTCGTATTCGATTTCACTTTTGATCCTGGTTCTGTATTTGCTATCAACACATAACAACATATTAATTCTTACACGAAATCACAAGTAAAAGAAAAATTATATCATAATCATCCTGAAGTAGTCTTTGGCAGACCGCAAATTACATCATAAACTCATAGCTTCTCACATTTCAATGTTGTAAACTATGTAAAATTTATTCTCTACAAAGAATTTGAATAGCTGAGGTTAATTTATGTAAAGCACCCCTTCATCAACAAGAAGTAATGCCTGCATGCTTCTAGCTTAGGATAGTCAGGATTCAAAATGACTATCCAATCAGAAACAAAACCCCAATAAAAATATGTAACGCACCGAAGTAGAATTAACAATATATGAAAAATAAGAATAACACATTTATGCATCGCAAATGCTTAATTAACACTAGCAAGAGTCGATATCTATAATCAAGATTCACACAAACTAATCAACGACTCCAAAACCAAAAGAATAAGAAGACTAATGTGGACTAAAACCTAAAACCTTACCTGAACCATTAAAACACAAGTTTCTAGAACCTGCACCAAGGAAAACATTGACCCCAGAAAAAGCCATGAACAAAAAATGTAATTTGTCTAATTCATTGCGGACACAAATACACACATACATGAAAAGGGAGAATGGCTATACCATATATCAACAATTAAATAAATGAAGAAAAAAAACTCACCGTAAGATTGCTGTTCTTTATTGTTAGTTTCACGCTTGAACCTTTTCCTATTCAACAAACCAAAACAAGGGCAACAACCCATTTCCAGAAACAAAGAAAATCTAGTAAAACGGGGAATTTATATTTTTGTGATCAGAATATTTATACAAATATAGATAAAAACATGAAAAGAAAAAGTTTGAGAAAAGATCGTTTGGTTTCTTAGAGAGTGCAGTTGATAGCTAATAAACCCTAAAGAGAAGGGGAAAAGATGATGAGGAGGAAAAAGAAAAAAGAAAAAAAAAACAAATTATTAAGAAGATGAGGAGAGAGTTTTAGGAATAGGGTTTTCTAGCTACTTAGGTTACAATATTTGATCAAAGGTCGTCTCTTTCAAAAACTTTTTCCTTAGAAATGAAACCCAAAAGAAAATCTTCGTCACAGACACTTTCATTTCGTACATTTCGTACATGACGATGACGTGACCTCTCGCTTTTTGGATTTTGTTTTTAAACTTTTTGTCTTTGTGCGCTCAATTGTTTTGAATTAGATTTTTCTTTACTGGGATTTTGGATTCTAATACCAAAAGATTAAGAAAAAATTATGTCTCTATCGATATAATTACCTAATTAATCATTATTAAGAATTACATTATTTTATCCATCTAATTTGAATCTTTTTTAAATAAAATTATCATTTTACTCATTATTTGAGATTTAAATTATTAATTACTAGAGTAATTCTGCATACATATAAACTAAAAAGAGAAAAATTACATTTTTATCCTGATATTTTAACATAATTAACTTTTTTTAGGGAAAATGTGTAATATTATCACTGAAAAATAATATCAATAATATGACGAGGTGGGACAAAATCATATCTTTTTTTACAGAATTATTAAAATAATTTTAATGGAATGAGACTAAATCTCAAGGACAAAATAACTATTTACCATGAAGAGACTGAGTAGTAAATAGGGTTAAATCTCATGACTAAATAGTGTTTCACCCTTGTAATTATAATGTATAAGGTGATAAGTAAATTTATTTACAAATTAAATCAAAATTATTTTGACTTTTTGAAACTAGCTTGGTTGACCTTATTTAAAATAAATAAAAGCTTATTGAATTAATAATTCTCAACACAAGTTGATAACAATTTAAAATTAAATTTTCAAATTTTGAAAATTGAAAATTTGAGTCTTATCATCTTAGTTGATATAAAGATGGAAATTACTTGAATCAATTTTTTTGAATTTTGATGTTGATGTGTTAAGATTTCCTTATCTTGAGTGCTTTAAATTTTAATTAGTTACAAAAATAATATAACATGAGTTATTTAATTAATATAAGGAAACAATTAAGTAAAAAATATAGTTTAACTACAGTATTAATTTGTATGAATTTTAAATTTAGATTATTCTATAGCAAAAAAGGAGAAATAATTTTTTAAAAAATGATTATATTTAATAATCATTAGGGAAATATATTTTTCTTTGTTTGGAAAATAAATTTTATTTTGTCCATTTTATCCAAACACAAGGATGAAAAATATATAACTATGAAGAAAAAGTTAACAATTTCTCATTATTTTTCACCCTCCAATATTTTTCTAATAGAGAGTATATATATGCATAGCATTAGAAAATATTTCGAAAAATAATGAATTTCCATATTCTCCTTCGATCTATCTATCTATATATAAGCCCAATCAAATTATTATGAAACTTACTTAGTGATGTGAAATTTTATTATTTTTATTTAATTATCTAATTTGAAGAAATCAAATTATAAAACTTTTCTTTGTTATTATTCAATAATTAACAACCATGACTATGTTATTATTCAAATATAATTTGTATTTTTCCTTTTATCAACTGTAATTTTCTTTAATGGGTTTTATAATAAACTATACTATTTTTTATGAGTTTGAAGGTTGTAATTACTGTCAACAGTGCAAAGTGTATAATATTAAGTGTATATAACAATGAATGGCAAAAGGAAAAAAGAATATATCATTTACTTAAAAATGAACTTTTATATTTATGCTAACAAACTCTTAGCTAAGACATATTTAATAAATTATATCGATTTTATTTGCATAGTTCGACAAAATATATATATAAAAAATTAATTAATAAAAATTATTTTACTTTTTTACCCTTAACTCATTAAGATATTAATAAAAGTCATTCATTTAATGAAGATATATAAATATTATTATGAGAAAAATAATTATTTACATGTAAAAAATTTAGGATATTCAAAAAATGAATAACAAGCAAAAAAATGAAATAGAGGGAGTATTTTTTATTGGCCGGCCAATATGCATAAACACATGTAATAAGAAAAGTCAATTACCTAGTTATTTCTTTACTCAATCCCTCGTCTTTTTATTTTTATTTTTTTTAAAAAAGAAAAATTTAACAATTCATTAATAATGAATATAAGTTGGGTACATGATAACATTCCTATAAAAATAAAAAATATAAATATAGAAAATTGAAACATTTTATTTAGAGATGTCATTGATTTTGAGAGTACTGAACGGTGGCCGAAAAATTAAACCAACCTAGAAATTTAGCTACTATATTTCAAAACGATCAAAATTTTGTGAGAACCTCAATTGTATTATCAATTTCTAAAAATTTTATCCAAATTTCAATTGATAAAATTGAAAATTCATAGAAAATTTGATTTTGTGTTAACATAATTATTTGGTCGAAGGATTTTGTGAATTAAAATTTGAATTTGAGTTCGGCAAATTTGCGGCTTTTGTTGAAATCAATAAAATTTTTAAAAATTGACAGCACGATTGAAGTTCTCATAAAATTTTTTCGTTCACCATCAGCGACGACAGTCTTCACAAAATTCAATTAGTTGAGGTCCGACACCTTAAAATTTACACCTGAGTAAGAGTTTTTCTCTCTCTAATAAAAAAAAGTTAAATATATTATTTGACTTTTAGCTTTTAAAACTATCAATTAACAAGTCCTTCCATTTAAAAAACTCAATTACCCTTATATGCTATGAAACAATTTTCTTCTCGAAAAGAACCGCAGGAATACATACCCCTACTGATTAAAGGGTGAAGAGCCTAAAATTGAAGTTGATGGACTTGGATGGATGTTTAAGTTCATCAGTAGCTCAAAGAGAAATATTTTTTTAGTTTCTAAATTAATCAATTCATCCTTGTTGCTGATTAAATATTAATTAATAATTCTTCAGATTACATGACTTGCTCATTTCTGTTCGTAAAGTAAAATTTTTTACATGAAAAGACAGAAAGCTTATTGTGTTTTTCTTCGTTAATGATGGTGGGTTGTGGGAAAATAAAAGACAAAGCATTGTAGAGCGAAATTTATATTGCAGAATGGGAAATGAAATCTCATAGCTACAAAAGAGAGATTAAAACGATAGAAATCAAATTTATAATGGGTGGCCGGTTGTTAACTTGTTTTATGAAGAACTATTTTGGTTGTTAGCCTGTCTTGTGAAGAATGATTACTTCAAATCAATCAAATTGTGCTTACATTATTGGCATTCAATACTCCAAAAATCTGTTTTAATGGAAGACAGAAGGAAAGAAAAAAGACTGCGATGTGGTGAGATGAATATTTTAGTCTTTTCAACTAAAATTAACAAAAAAAAAATAAAAGGAGGAACAACCAGTTAAACGGAGTTAAATATCACGGATCATTAATTAATATTATCAAATAGCAGAAGTGAATGATTTGGTCAAACGTCGACGACTAAATAATTAATTTCCGTAATGATATTGAAGTGCAACTGCTGATTGTGTCATTATAGGGTGCGTTTATTCTGACTTGGCAGCTGACATGGCAAGAGAGCAAGCCACGTTAATGTTCCAACTCAGCTTCTCTCCTGAAAATCCCAAATAGCCGTTTTCTTCACTCCAAAAATGACCAAAAAAATCCACGGAACGAAGAAGCTCTTCCGGATCTCTTGCCAGCTTCAAATTCAAAATTTCAAGAAAAGCTCTTAGCTACTAAACAGAGAGAAGAACTGGAAAAGAATAATGAGGTATTACCGTGGATCCAGGGGGAGAAGAGTACTATCTCTGCACTGGTTCCTTGTCGCGATTGCTGTTTTCGCTGGCGTTGGCTTATTAGTCCTTTCGCTGAGATCCATTGATCCATATCCTAACAGCGCCTATTATCAGCTCTCAAAATTAAACAAATATGATGATCGAGGAGGACGAGGTGGTCGAGATTCAAGCTCTGGCTCTCTCGATGGTGTCGTTTTAGATGAAACGGAGGTTCATAGGGAGAGAAATGGAGGTTCAAAATCCTGCGCTACGGTTGATGAAATGGGCGAGAGTTTCAAGGGAAGCGTCTGGAAGGAGAGCCTACGAGTTAGAAGAATCATCCAGGAGCACTTCGCTGTTAACGGTAATTTTTATTTTTTGTTTTTGTTTAATTTATTTAAATTGCTCGATTTTGTTTGGTGGTCGAGAAGATTTACGAATTCATATAAATTAAGATTTTAAATTTGGATATCTGTTATAGATAAGGATTTAGCAATCTATAGTTCACTTGATTATAAAATGCTTTTTCAGTCTTATTTTGAACATTATTTTCGATTTACAAATTGGTCAAAGAGAAGGATATGTTGATGTTAAGGAAATCTTTCATAGGTTTTTAGTTGCAGGTTCAATAACAATGGTATCTGGTAAAATTAAAGCTTGGAAATTGGAAAACTGAAACTGAGTAAAACATTGCATTGTTATATAGCGACAGTCAGTCGCCCAGAATCTATAGTTTATATTTTATTACATAGTGTTTGATATAATTGAATATGGAATTTTATTCATTGGCATTTGAATTTCATTAAAAAGATTCATTTGCAGACCAATTTTCACGTTTGGATTAAATCTAGAAATTCATTCTAAATATATTAGTTTAGTTTGGAGTTCAATTGCAAAATCTGTCAATTATGGTAGACTTTGACTGAAATGTAGCGAATTTGATAGAACCAAAAATTTAGAATTACCAAACTAGAATTTCAAAGTCATATTACAGGTAACTGATTATAATACATATTTGCTAGTACTCCATTACCATTTTGGAGCATTAGATGAAAATTTTCACGGGAAAATACTGGAGATCTTGGTTTTTACATCTGATTTATGAATCTTCATTTGGACCTACATGCATTGCTTGCATTCCAGTAAGAAACGAAAAGAAAAATTGAAAACTATTCTACCGACATTACCGATAGCCATGAACTTTTTGTGGGTGTTCATGGAAAAGTTATTTCCATTCAGTGAATGTTTATGGGGGATGGGACTACATGTTTGGCTTTGTTTCAGGTGCTTCGAGAATCAGACATCTTCCTCCAGAACAATTTTGCAAGCATGGTTTTGTCGTAGGGAAGGCATCGGAAGCAGGTTTTGGCAATGAAATGTACAAGATCTTAAATGCTGCAGCATTGAGTATAATGTTGAACCGGTCCCTGATCATTTGGCAGACCAGGCATATTGGTTCTTTCTCAAGCCTTCCAGTTTTCCGTTAAATTACAGTAATAACTTATAGCATAGTTTTTGTCATCTAGGTTGTTACCTTTTTGCACCTTAGATGAGCTCAAGATGTAACATTGGTAGTTTACTTTTTGGTTAACTAAAAGGGCCTCAGAAACAATCCACATTGAATCTGAACCTGTTAAGAATATGAGCGTAGGATCAAGTCACAGGTTACAGGAAAGTCTATCTGATTCTTTTTGCTAACTAATTCAAGCCCTTCAAAGGGAACTTGAAAACTTTGGATCTCGTCAGAGAGAGCTCCAATCTTGTGTTTGAGAATATTCTAACTTGTTTCATTAATAGCAGTAAATACATTTTTAAATAGAAGATACAACGACAAACTAGAAAATTATAAAAACAGGAGGTTTAGTCTATTTAGGATTAGACTAACTAGAATCTAGGATCCTATGGTTTACTGAATCCTATTTAAATTAATAATCTAACTAATTTTAGGAATCCTATACTAATTAGAAATCCATGATAATTTAACTAATTAATATTTCAATAATTCCTGTACGTTTATAACTGAACACTCTCCAAAGTTGTGGTCCCCACAACAGAACCGAGCATTGCAGACATTTTGTCTTTTATTAGTACTGATTGTTGCTTCACTTTTATTTGTCAGGGGTAAGTATCCTTTTGGTGATTTTATTTCTTACTCCAATCATTCTTTCACCTTGAATGAAGTCAAGCATCTATGGAGAAAAAATGGCTGTGCAGAAAACTATGGAAGGCATCTGGTTATGAGGATTGATGATTTTGAGAAGCCAGCAAAAACAAATGTCCTCTGTAGCAACTGGAGAAAATGGGAACAACCTATCATATGGTAAACTCAGAATTCTTCTGATATCTACATTACTCATTCTTGGTGTTATCTCTTATATTTAACTATACAGGCTTCAAAATACAACAGATGCTTTGGCCAGTCAATTTTTCTTGAAGAATGTATACCCTGAAATGAGAGTATCTGCTTCTAATTTATTTGGACAACCAGAACAACTACAATCACGGCCTAATGTTTTTGGGGAGCTCATGAGAGTTCTTATCTCCCCTTCAGAAGATGTTATAGAAGCAGTCAATTGGGTTCTCGGTGGCGGGGCAGATCCTGACATTTCATTGCACATGCGGATGCTTATGAACAGGTAATGTTACAAAATTGGTAGCGAATTCCATGCATATCTCGAAAAGATTATGGTTGCTAACATGCTTTTCTTTTGCGTCATCCTTTCATTTTCTGAGAGCTGAAAAAGAACACAAGATAGGAATTGAATGTAAACCTTTTAAGGGACAGTAAAAACAAAAAAACTGAAACAAGACTGAGAAACTGCATCAAAACAAAACAAATGGGGCACATGCACTGATGTGGAGTTGTTGAAGAAAAGTTGAATCACAAGATTTATATAAAATATTTATAATTACTTCAGCTTATGAACGTAGAAATCCATCCCCAAAAGATAGGGTTGCACATATGCATATCCAGAGAGGCATTCTGATACATTCACATATACACGGAGAAATATGTTAGAAGATGTACTTAAGATGCCATATGATTTCTGAGTGCGCAAAAAAGCGTATGACTTGGACTGATTACTGATTAGTGATGCAGGTTCTTGCGCCTTTTTTTCACAGGTCTGTGAGAGCTACACAGGCAGCGTTGAACTGCATCCAAAAAGCCCTGCATAATTTACACCAAATATCAAGACCTAGGGTGGTTTTAGTATCAGATACCCCAGCTCTCGTAAAGAGTTTTCTTCCGCAACTAAGTGAATTTGCAGAGGTAATTTACTTGCTACCAGATCATTGCTGTTAATACAATGCTTTCTCATGCCATGCAAAAAATTATGTTCAATTGAGACCTTTATTGTTCACTCTTTAGGTTGATCTTTAATGCAAAGTTAGTTAGCAATACATGATTTTCTTCATAACTGCTGGTTGAGTTATTGTACATTCAAAATCAATTTTGAGTTGCATGCCAAAAAGAATCAAATTTAGTTAAATTTCAAAATCTTGATTGTAGGTTTGTTTATTGGATACTAAATCAGTTGCTCTTTACCAGGTTATTTGTTTTGATTATAAACATTTCAAAGGAAATGTCTCTCGAAATGTTAATGCATTACACAACTTAGATTTTAGAGTGAAGGATTGGGGACCTGCACCAAGATGGGTTGCATTTGTAGAATTCTTTCTTGCATCACGTGCAAAAAACATAGTTATTTCTGGTGCTCACAGACGTGTTGGAACTACCTATGCACAATTAATAGCAGCACTGGCTGCAGCAAACCACCTAGGTATTTATATACTCTTATTTTTGCACATTTCATGTGTATTTTAGTGAAATGCCCAGAAACAGTTAATAACTTTTTTTATTTATTTGCAGGGGAAAACTCCACTGATTCAGATTTTTCGTTCTTAAGCAGTTTCCAAAGTAACTTGTTAAGGGATGGTTTAAAGTTGCAGATTGGTTGGGGGCATGTTTGGAATAGATTTGCTGGCCCTCTGAGCTGCCAGAATCAGTCCAACCAATGTGCTTTCACACCACTTCTCCCTCCTGCTTGGTGGGATGGTCTTTGGCAATCCCCAATTCCTCGAGATGTCCGTAGGCTAATGCAATTCGGCATCAAACTCTCTGGTTTTGGCACAGTTGATGAGGATCATCTTCGATCGTTCTGTAGTTCAAAGAAAACTACACTGAAAAAGGTGTTGATCATATAAAACAGCAAAAGAAATAGGTTTTCGGAGAAAAAATCGAGATGGTCTACCGCCCCATGACCGGACATTAGGGTGAGAATACAGTGGATTATTAGCATTTCGGGATGTTTGATGTGTTCATTAGATTGAGAAGAGAGTGAAAAAAGAGAATCAAAAGTACTCCATCAGTTCTCTTACTTGGGAGAAAATTTCTATTTTGAGTGTTTATTTTATATTGAGAATTTTACTTTAAATGGAAATTTTGGAAAGAATGACAAAAAAGAAAGTCTAAAATGCCCTTCAATTGCTGTTATTTCAGTTCAATTAATAAGAATATTGACAAACAAAATATGGATTGGCAATTAATGAGCTTACATTTTCAAAGCATGAGTAATTATTTGCTACATTTATGAGCGATTCAGTGAAAATGTTTTCAATTTTATAAATTTTAGCACGAATAAGAGTGTCGTACCGGCCGTGTACCTTATATGGCCATACATTTTAATTATTGCATCCTACGTCGAAGTTATACTTCATTAATTTGGATACAAATTTAAAATCTTTTTTTGCAAAATATGAAACATCAAGAGTTAGGGAAACAGGCTCTTTCAAGCATATTCTGGACATTACAGTTAGGTGGAACATTTAACTGTCTTAATAGAAAAATCAAACTGAATTGATCCGAGTTAATTGAGTTGGTGTATGATATAAGTAATTTCAATTTTTAATTGTTGGTTCTTTGATATACTCGTTAAAAATTTGAAAAATTAAATTAAATCAATCCAAACTAAACCGATCTAATTTGCTTTATTTGTTCGAAATTTTCAAAAAAAAAAAAAGAAATTAGACAAGAGTTATAAGAAAGTGTAAAAGACATATTGATTAGGCAAAAATTTCGTTGATTTAGATCATTAGGCGATAAATGAGGAGAAATAAAAACAAAGAAGGCACAAGACAAGACTGCCTCTCAACCTTATGAACAATCAAACATTCCCAACAAAAACCACCTGTCTTTCTTCCAAACGACAATTTCTGTCCGTACATTTCCTACAATCTCTCTCTCTCTCTCTCTCTCTGACCACTTACACCGTGACCATTTCAATTCTCTAAAAAAAATTAACAAAAATTACACTCATTACACAAAAAAGAAAAGGAAAAAAAAGAAGCAAATAACACAAGTAATTCATTTCTCTCTCTCCCTCTCTCCCTCTTATCTCTTCGCATTTCTCTCACCACCATCGCTCTTCTTCAATCCCCACCTTCACTTCTATCCTAAAAAAATAAATCTTCTTTTTTACAGTTTCACGTACACATAACAACAATGGGAACTAATAACGTCTCTGAAAAAAATCTCTCTCTTGAGAAACAACTATCTCAAAAAGAATCCACTAACCAAGAACAAGAAGCCAAAATTGTTACTGATACTAAACCAAATGATATTCATCTTGAACCACCTAACAAAGAATCTGACTCTCCAAAGGTGAAACCAGAAGATCAAGAATCAGCAAAAGAAACTGACGTTAATCAAGAAAATCAAGAAGTTGATCAGAACATTGAAAAGGTTGAAGAGTCAACAACAGATAATTACCAAGAAGACTATTGTAATCTTGAATCTTTCTTTCAAGATATTGACCAGTTTCTTTCTGATTTGTCATCTTATAAGAAAGAAGAAAAAAAGGAAACCGACGTCGTTGTCGCAGTAGTTGAAGGAGAGGAAGAAGACAGCAAAAAGAACGTTGTCGAAGTGGTTGAAGGAGAGGAAGAAGACAGCAAAAAGAACGTTGTCGCAGTGGTTGAAGGAGAGGAAGAAGATAGCAAAAAAAACGATGATGATGACAAAAAAGGAGAGAACAATGAAAAGGTGCTTTCTGTAGATATTCCTGCATTTGTAGAGAAGTTCTTGGATAATTTTGCTGAAAGAATTGTAGAATATGAAACTGTAGACGAAGAGAAAGGGAAGTGGCGTCAAGTAGTAGAGGATGATTTGTCATTTCTTCGAGCTGTAAATCAAGTTGGGAAGCTGAAAAATTCTCTTGCTGAGTTTATTACAGATCCAAATAATCGCACATTGGTTAATCACATTGGCGCAATTCATCAACGTGCAATGTCTTACTTGGAGGATGAATTTAGAGTTCTTCTTGAAGGCTACAGAAGCAACAATGCGGCATTATTAGAACAGCAACAACAGGAAGAACAACAAGGAGCAGATCGAAGCACACTTCCAGATTCTGATGATCAAACGGATGATAACGTTAATGAATGCATAGTACAAGATGATAATTTTTTAGGGTACGCTGACGATGTTGTTGCAAATTTGAACAGGATTGCCAATGAGATGATTACAGGAGGGTATGAATCAGAATGTTGTCAAGTCTATACAATCACAAGGAGGCGTGCATTTGATGAATGCTTAGACAGGATGGGATTTGAGAAGATAAGTATTGATGAAGTGCAAAAAATGCAATGGGAAGCATTAGAAAATGTCATTCCAGCTTGGATCAAGACGTTTAAGGGTTGTGCCAATATTTACTTCAGTAAAGAACGCGATCTTGCCGAAGCTGTTTTCTCTGACTGCCCTTCGATATCTTCTTGCCTTTTCAGCAATCTCGTTCGAGGAGTTATGATTCAGCTTCTTAATTTCACTGAGGGTATTGCAATGGTTAAACGTTCTGCGGAGAAGTTGTTTAAGTTTCTTGACATGTATGAAACTTTGCACGACAGTATTACTGCCATGGATGGTCTGCTCCCTGAAGAATGTGAAATTGAGCTTAAGACAGAATTGAAAATGGCTAAAACTAGAATTGGAGAGACTGCAAGTAGTCTTTTCTGTGAGTTGGAGAATTCTATTAAGTCAGATACCGGAAAAACTCCGGTGCCTGGCGGTGCAGTTCATCCCTTGACTCGTTACACAATGAACTATTTGAAATATGCATGTGAGTATATGGCAACACTTGAGCAAGTGTTCAAGTTACATTCGAAGATTGAAAGAGCTGATTCAACAAGCAGGTCAAATTTTGAAGGGGAGACTACTCAAGGATATAATCCTAATCCTCCACCAGAAAACCGATCTCCATTTTCAGTTCAGATGATGGCAGTGATGGATTTATTGGATTCAAATTTGGAAGCAAAGTCAAAGCTATATAAAGAAGTTGGATTAGGCTCCATTTTCATGATGAACAATGGACGCTACATATTACAAAAGATCAGAGGATCAGCAGAGATTCATCAAGTGGTGGGTGACACGTGGTGCCGAAAGAAGTCCTCAGGTCTCAGGAATTATCATAAGAGTTATCAGAGAGATACATGGAGTAAGCTGTTGAGTTGTTTAGGGCAGGAGGGTTTGCAAGTGAATGGGAAAGTATCGAAGCCAGTGCTGAAAGAGAGGTTTAAGAACTTTAATTTGATGTTTGATGAAATACATAGGACTCAAAGCACGTGGGTAGTGAGCGATGAACAACTTCAATCTGAACTTAGGGTTTCTATAACAGCCGTGGTGATTCCCGCCTACCGGTCATTCTTGGGGAGGTTTTCGCAGTATTTGGACCCCGGAAGGCAATCGGAGAAGTACATAAAATATCAGGCTGAGGATATAGAGACTTGTCTGGATGAGTTTTTTGATGGAAGGAGGAGATAGTAAGAATATTACTAATAATAATAAGTCATCCATGAACAGAGATATACCTACGGCGTTCTTTTTTTTTTTTTTTCCTTTTTTTTTGGAAATGATAATGCAAATTCTAATGTGCGTTTACTCATTTACAATTTGGTGTAGATTAAAGCAATTAAAAATGGATTGATAATTTTTTTTTTTTTATCTATTGAAGTGGCTAAAGAATTTCCAAAATCATTTGAAGTTGGTTGGACTTGGAAAATATTCATCTTAAATGTAATTTGTTTCTTCTATTGTAATTTGTTTTGTGGACAACATATATATGATTCTAATTGTAACCTTTACAATATCTTAGGCCGGTTTCTTGACCATTTCAATAAATTATTTGCAGACTTAGCTTCTTTATCTACAACTATCTATGCTTTACAAATTTCAAATGTATCGAGCAATATTCATCTTATGTCTTACTTTCTGTTTGCTCAATGTGTATATATATTCGATAGGCCATATCAGAGAGATTCATCGTTACTCCAAAGGAAAAATAAAACAGAGGCTGATGTTTAATAATTAGTAATAACAACATCTAAACCCTTTGCCAGATTGAACTTAATTTCTATATTAAATAAATAAAAACAAATAGTAGATCTTTCTGCAGCAAAACAAAAAGTCTATGAAAGCTTGTTCCAAACAGCAGAACAGAAGAATTTAAAATAGACATGGTTTAAGTTTAACCTTCTGTAATCCTTAATTTGAAACTTCCACTTAAATGTTCAAAGTTGTTTGATCATCCCACATCCACATAAGGGTAATAGCGATGGAAAGACTGAAATTCTCTATTTCTGTCAACTTATTCTCAAATGAACAAGGACTACACATAAAAATAAAATCATAAATAGATTTGTAATAAATTCAAAACGAAAGCAAACCTGAAGTCTATAATTATCACATATTCTCAATTGAACTGCAGTAAAGATATGAAAAAGATTAACAGAAACCTAGCAGTGAAAAAGATCTAACCTAGAGATGTTACCTGTTCATGAGAGAGCAAATATCGTCTCATTTGGATCCTCTCTTCCTCTTCTTGAGGGCCAAATGTGCCCCTTGCTTTTTCCTCATCCTCTTCCTCTTTGAGAGAGACAAATACTTCATGGGTTTCAGCCTCATCATGGTTAGAGAGAACATCATGCACTTCCTCTTCCTCCTCCGCACAACATTGGATTCAACCTTATGCTTACCTGAGCTATGTGCTCTATCCTGATGAAAGTTAAATGCCTCATTTTCATCATGCACATAGTTATGGTTGCCATGATACAGTAGTCGAACCCCACACTCCTGAACTCTGGGAGAAATTCCATTATTGTCATCATCTTCCATGAAAAATCCAAAGGATACCTCATTATAGTCAACCATCCTTTCTCCTTTGTCCCTTACTTTAAGATAAAAATCGCTATTATAGAATATGAGCACTTGGTTCCAGGAGGAAGTTGTGATATACTGATAGTTATACTCATAGAAGGATAACCCTGCATTTATAGGATAGCTTTCGCCACTTTTGCATTTGAGTTGGCATTCCAATCTCATATATTTCCTAACGAAATTTCTTCCTCGTGTCATTTTACCAATGCGAAGAACAGCAGATAAAGCAAAACCCAAGAAGTTCTTGTACCAATTTGGAGGCAGTGGAAGAATGATTGAAAGCCCAATCTTTTGATGTTGAATCCAATTTGGAATGCTATCTCCTGGAAAAATAATTGCGTACTGATTTTTTTCACCGTTGTCAAAATCCTGCACCATAAATATAATTCAAAGTGTAAGAGAGAACAAACTCATGCACCAAACATATGATTCAAAATTGTGATAGAGAGAGTGAGAGAGAGAGAGGAATCACCCTGTGACTTTCTAATGTTTTGTATGCTAGATCTATTATTCTCCGTGGTACATGAATCCGAAAGTCTTCCCAATCCAAACTTGTGCAATGAATAAAATAGAAGTGTCCCGAACGCTCTTCTGTAAGTTCCATCATTGATGAAACTGCTTGCAGAGATTTGCAATGTGATGCATTCAAATACCTTAAGCCAGGTGGAAGCTTTGGCAAAGATTGAAGCCTTCTGCAGTAGCTCAAGGTGAGTTCTCGCAGCAACGGAAGTTGTTTGATGCTTGATGGTATGCTCTCAAAATCATTTCCTATTAGAAACAATTCTTGTAGTGACGATAGGCAGGAAAGATCATTTACAACGAGAAATGCAATGACATATGGTCCAGATATGGCAAGTGTTTCAAGATGTTCCAATTGAAAGAAAACATTTGGAATATTCTTAATTCTGTTGCAATCACGTATATTCAGAATTCTAAGTTGAGAGAGTGACCCGATTGATGATGGTATATCTTGTATTCCAGTTTGTTCCAAAGATAACTGTTCTATAGTTGTTGGAACTTCAGGAAACTTACTTATTTTTTTGCACCCACTGATGAAAAGTCGTTCTAGTGACCTCAGATTCCTAGTACTTGGCAAAGTCATAATCTCTTTACAACCTATCAAATCCAAATGACAGAGTTTGTTGAGACATTGAATAGATGGAGAAACCTCAAGCAAACTTATACAGCCTGCACATCTTATAGACTCGAAATTTGAGGCTCCCGAGAAGTCAGGCATTTCAATAAAGAATCTACATTCAGCCATACAGATATCTTTTAAATGTGGAAGAGCCTGTTAATAAAAAGAAGAAAAAGTTGCTAATTAATGATCAATGGAGTGAGCTAAAGATATAATTTATAAAGAGGAAGGTTATTGATAGGTGTACCGGCGCTCCGCTCCAAAGTCTTTCAACATTACTACCAAACATGTTTATCTCCACAAGCTTCTCGAATTCAAAATTTGAAGGCAAAGCTTTCAAAGGACAAAAATGCCATACAAGGCACCTTAGCTCATCAGGGAGAGATTCAAGGCCTCCACGGAAATACACTTTATTTGCAGGACATTTAATATCTCTGTTCACATAAGAAGCATCATTTTCATCAACACTAGAATCATAAATTTTGAGAAATTTCATTCCTTTCATACTGGAGAAGACTGCAGGATCCAGGTTCACCGCATTTATCTTTGTTTGGTCTAGAAACATGCTTCTACTGATTCAGTTCCCTGAATAAAATTGAAGAAGAATTAGCCTAAAACATTTCAAACTTGGAGAACTTTTTGTCCAAGTCATATGAACCTCCAAATAAAATATACACATTAAGAAAGAAAGGGGAAAATCAAGAAGGTAAATTCAAATCATTCAGTTGTTACCGTTTTTTTCGTCTACACATGATGGACATCGTCATGACTGAACAATCGGCTCCGCTTGCCTGGCTCTGTAGATTCTTGACCAACAATTTCATGTCCCATTTGTTGTAGCAAATCATGCATCATAACCTCATTATTGCCAGAAATATTGATTAAAGACCTATTCTCAAGAATTGTCAAGTCAATTAAAGTAGAGAAACCACAAGCATCTAGCAGCTCCTCTATTCGTGATCGATGTTCCCCTTTAAAGAAGCATGCAATGTGAAGAAATATTTGCTGCTGTTTGTAATCAAGTCCATCGTAACTTACTTTAAGCATACTTTCTACTTTCTTATGAAAATTGGTTTCAAATTTCTTCAATGCACTTTTCCATTCTTCTTTGCTCTTGTTGTATAGATGTGAACCCAGAACTATAACAACTAACGGAATGCCTTTAGCATACCTTACCACACTTTCTGATAGCTGCCCAAAAATTGTCTCTGGCTGGTTTTCTTTGAAGGCATGGAAACTAAAAAGCTGTAGCGCTCCATGCTCACTCAATGCCATAACTTCATATATTGCATCAGCTATTTTTTCAAACACATCTTTATCTCTACTTGTGATGATGATTCTACTTCCAGGACCAAATTGACTATGCTGTGCAAATTTTACTTTGTCAAAATCGTCTACATCATCAAGAACAAGAAGAATTTTTTTACAACGAAGCTTACTCAGAAAAAATTCTGGAGTTTGATATATATTTCTTTCACGAAATATTTGACCAACAAGCTCTTCTTCTAGTTTTGCTAGACCACGTTCTTGCAAAAATTTTTCTCTAACATTCTCAAGAAAGCACTTATTATCGAAGTGAGAAGAGAATTTCTCAAATACAATCCTAGCAAGAGTTGTTTTACCTATACCACCCATTCCCCATATTCCAAGAATACGGACATCATCATCTTCAACGGATAATAATGATTCAACCCGTTCAATTTGTGATTCTAGTCCAATCAAATTCTGCACATTACTTGGATCTAAATCCTTTAAATTGTTTAAAATGCCCTTGACAGTTCTTGAACAAGTTGATACTCAGACCTAACAGCATGAATAACAAACAGTGGCAACTGGAAAATTAAGTAGTGAAAAAATGAATATAAAAAAATCAAAATCTTTTCGCACTTTGCAATTTCACCCAACTTGTTCAATTTTTCTAATTTTACTCTAATTTAAAAACTAATTTGTTGTTTCAACAAAAAAAAAAAGAAAAAACTAATTTTTTCTTTCTGACATATGAAATTTTACATAATATTTTATTGATGATTTAAGTTAAAAATTAATAATTAATAATTTGTATTCCTTTTTTTCTCTGCTTCCCTGTTTCCCAGCCCAACTCTCTTCCTCTGCACCATTAGTTGTATAATCACCATCAGAAGAGAATATTAAAAGAGGATAAAGCAAGAGGATCATGAAATTTCAGTTCCAAATTCAACAAGGAAACTTCAAAAAAAAAAGGTTTTAACTCAATGTATCTACACTTAAATCAAAACCAGAGAAGAGAGCAGTGTCATCTAAAGTACAATCTCAGTATACTCAATTCAAATATCAATCTCTATTTTAAAATTGAAAACTTTAATAAATTAACAGGTTAATTCATTTAATTAAGAGTAAATCCTAGTTAGAATTTATTTGGAAACGAATTCATTTATTTGATACGATGGAACTTTTAATGAATCTTAATTTGGTTCATAAACTTGTTTAATAAGATAAAAAAAGTCTTTTTTGACTTTTTGGATTAATTTAGCTCCTAAATTTGTATAAAATAATTAAAAAGATCTGATTTCACTTTTTAGATCAATTTAACCCCTGAATTTATTTAAAATGATTAAAAAAATCATATTTGACATTTTAAGTTAATTTAACCTCTCATTCTTATTGTACTTACAATGTGAATTATGTAGACATTTATTAAAACTGCAGTTGAAATCGAACTGATGGTAAGCAACGACTGGAATGTAGGTAACTAATGACTGCAAGAACTCGTTCATGGAGATGAAGTGGAAAAAGGTCAGCAGATTTATTTTTTTCAAGATCGACAAAAAATCAAGATTGGTCACCATCTATAAGGTCAGTGAATTTGGGGAAGGCTACGATGAGCTTGCCGCTTCACTGCCGAACGATGATTGCAGATAGGTGTTTTCGACTTCGACTTTGTCACCATGGATAATTTTCCGAAAAGCAAGATCTTTGTTGCATGGTCCGTCCTTTTATTTATTTGTTTTAGTTAATTTATAAATGTTATTATATTTGATTTCAATTTGTTGTTATGATGATGAGGAGCAATTATTGTTTCTTGTTCACTTCACCTTGTTCTTGTTTAATCTTTCCCACAGGCTATGCTTAGGCGATAATTTTTAAAGAAAAAGTCTATTTTTTTATTTTGATTTCTCTCTATCTCTATCTCTCCCTCTCCCTCTCCGTATAAATATTATTCTCTAATCACACTATACTTTCAATATATTTTTTTTAATTTTCTTTCATAGTGATTTATGATTTCAATCTTTATTGCTAATTTCTCCCTTAAAATCAAGTGATTTTACAATTTTGTACAAGCAATCAAAATCAAGTTGTTATATATCGCAAACAGTTATGAGTTCATTGTATACAGACTGTTGATATTAATTGAGGGAAAATAATAACTTGATTAATTAGTTTAATAAATAATTTTCATGGAGAAGAGAGCGACGGAAAAAGAAAAGTAAATTAGAAATAGGCTTTTGTCTAACTCAAACGGTGCGTTTTGATGGAATTTTGAGACTTGAATTAAATTAACCAAAATTGGTTTAGATGACACTCAAATTAATAGTATTATTTTTCAAAACGCTAACTATTTTTTAATTGGGGTGACAATATATCTAAATTATTGAATAGGATGCATGAGGGGCGAAAATTAATTTAGAGTGATACAGCAACAAATTGAAAAGGTAAGTGAATTTTTATAGCTTATGCCCCAAAAAATCTTATACCTAACAAATTTATAACAATTACTGAATATATAAACCGATTAAAAATAAATTAATAAATATAAAATAAATTCTCAGGGCTCTTAATACGAGAGGTTTATATAATGCTATAAATAGTACCATTGACAAATACACAGTAAATTCAAAAATTAAAAAAAGAAGTAGATTTATTATTATTATTTTTTACGTAGGATGATTAATTTAGCTAGAATAATAATAATTGTTATTGATATTTAATTATTAATGGATTGACAAATAAATGTATAGTTACAATTATTTTTATTTTTTGGTACAAAATTGTTTTGGGACTATAGTTTTTAAATTCTATAAATATTTATAAAAAAATAAAAAAATGAAACTAACTCAAGTTAAATTGAGTTGACTTTATATGACCACGATGCAGTTAAAAAGCTATTTTAATATTTGGTTCAGTTTTAAAAATATTGATTATAAATAATCCTATAGAATTAAATTTTTAAAATTAAATTCTAATAATTTTTTTTTTCAAAAGGCAATATATAAATCATAAAATTTAAAACCAAATAGGCTGTAAATGATATGAAAATAACAAAATTAAAAGATTGCCTACTTGAACTTTGTCAAAACCTTCCCTGAGATATAGGCGGCTCTGCTTAAAACGACTCTCCAATTCTGCGCTCTGTCCTTGAAATCTTGGTCGTGCTTAGCAAATCCTCTGCAAAACTTCCTGTTTGGTTGTAGACATCGGTGGGTTCAACATCGTAGAAAACAGGAATTACCTTTTGACCGAATTCGTCTTTGCATCGAAGGATCTTGACAACTTCATCCAAACACCAAGGAGAAGATGCATAATTCTTTGAGAAAATAATCACAGAAATATGTGAATCTTCAATTGCTTTCAGAATTGCTGGCTCGATTTCTTCTCCTCTTTCAAGACTATTGTCCATGAACGTTGGAATCCCTAGTCGATCATGCAGATAACCGTAGAGATGGCTAACAAAACCATGACGAGTGTCTGCACCTCGAAAACTAAGGAAAACATTGTATTTTTTAGAACGGAATGAAGAAGAAGAAGCCATATTCAATTGCTTTTGGGTATATGCAGCTAGACATGGACCACATTTATTTTGGAGTTCTCTTGTAAAAGACAGAGAAAGAACAGAAAGGAAGTAAACTAATTAAAAAAGACGCGATTACCAACTACTAAGAAATTGCTTGGGTTTTTCTTTGTAATTCATACAAGTTGAAAAATTGACTTGCAAATGCCTTTTATCCATTTTTCACTTATTTAAAAATTAGATAAGGAAAAAAAAAAAAGCTGTTACCGCTTTGTACTAATATAATAATAACATGCAATATTGTTATAACACGAATAGGTTTAATTATAAATTAATAATAATTAGAAATTTTATGGCTTCATAAGAATAATTAATTTTTTATGTGTTGCATCTTGAAAAATGCTCATTATATTTTTATTTTTTATATCCTCTTCAAATAAACTCGCAATTTTTCCAATAATCATAAAAAGAAGAAAAATATATTTTTTTATTATATATTTTATTTATTTAAAAAATAGTTTTAAAAAATTATATCTAATCAAATAATAAAATATAATTTTACTTTTCTTTTGTCTTAACCTCAAATATTATGGGCCCATTAGACTATAAATAAATCCTGCTCACATGAAAGATAAAGTACTCTCAGTGAGTATTTATTTTACCTATGATAATTGAACTTTCGACCTCACTTAAGGGAGAAGAGTATTGAACCACTCATCAAAACATTTGTTAGTATAAAATGTGATTTTTAAATTGGTTAAGATTAAAACTATTTTAAGATATTTTAAATTTTATTAAGGGCAATATCAGAAAACCTTCTTTATATATAATTTAGATAGATAGATAATGATAATTATAATAGTTATCGTATCATAAAAGATGTTATAGCATTAACTTTGACTATAATGCTAATTATAATTATTAGAATGTATAATTATGATACGATTAGAATTTGAATGTAAATGATGTAATTTTGCTTGTGGTTTGATGGTAAAATGGTGGTTGTTGATATATAGAACAATACTAGTTTGTAATTAAAAAAAAATATAATTATATTTCAATAACTTGAAATATCTTGATATTGTTAACTGCATATGTTAATTAAGGTATTGAATCCCAACTCCTACAATTATGTTCGGTTTTTAGATTAGTATGGATATAAAAAGTCTATTAATGATTAAGGAAAAGTTTATAAAATTAATTAATAAATGTATTTCTTAATCTACTTTAATTATCCCTTAAAAAAAAATCTAATTTAATTATAATACTGTAAGCTAAACCGTTAAAAAATTAAAGAAATCAAAATTTTTACAATTCAAACTGAATCGAGCTCAAATTGATCAATTGGATTATAAATAGTTTGAAAGGAGAGAGAAAACTCTACTTTCTTCTTCCTCTCCTCCGTCTGCGTCTTGCAATAGAGGCTTACTGCCTCTCTTCTCCAATCGAACTCTTGTCACCATTTAAGGAGAATAGGATGACAAAATACTAGTCTAGTGACGATAAGCCTATATGCAGTCACTGTTTGATCGATCGAGTTCCTATTTTTACATTCCAAGATATTCAAACTTTATTGCTTTTGAGTTTCCGATTGGATTTTTCCAACTTCGACCATAATTCTTGTTGACATAAACTTAGATTCATAATTTTCTATCAACTAAATTGAATTTCAGGTTGAGTTAAAGATGCAGTGGAAGAATTTTGTGAAATCAACAAAATTTTTAGAAATTGATAGCATAACTGAAATCCATACCATGTAATGCAAGTTTATTGATCAGTTTGATTTTTCGGCGTACGGCGATTGTTCTCGGCTGAAACTTTCCCACGACGTCAGCAACACTACACCATCACATTACCAACACTGAAACAAAAATACATTATCTATTATTATATGTCGCATCAACAAGACTAACTGCTTAAACTTCTCCATGTCACTGTGCTTTCAATAATTACACTGCGTCTGTGCTGACACAAATTGTGTTAAAAATATTTATCGTTTTACTGCAAAATGACCCATTCGGGCGTTAGTTGTTGAGCATTTTTCCCACCGAAATTGAAGTTTTTGAATTTGTTATTAAATATATAGGATGCTTAGAATTAAACACGCTTACAAGTTATCTGCCCCAAATCTTACTTTTTCACTTGTAGAAATCTAAAATCATTTGCCATCTTTCATTCTTTTTAATAAAAATTTTATTTTTATTAATTTAATCTATGAGCGAGGCTATATAATCGATATAGATGAATAAATCTCTTTATTTTATTTAAATTTAATTGCTGTCCATTTTTTTATTTCAATGTATCTAAAAAGAACTGATTTTTTTATTTTTAATGACAAGCAAAAAACGCCGTCGCTTGATTGGATTTATTTTTTTCTCAGGGCCGGTCACTGGTCCAGTTACAGCCTGGAGCTCCGGCTTGAAACATATGGTTCACAGAACCAGCACCTCGCGCTTTCTCCTACTACATGCAAGGGTAAAATTGTAAATTCAAAGTTCACACGGTGGACACAAAGCCGAAACCGTCCTTCGCACATATGCAAAACCTGAAAGCCCCAAAGCTCAAAAACTTCAATACAACAAAACACAATCCCACCCCTCTCTCTCTTGCAGTATTTTCTTTTTCTTTTTTGGTCTTTCGAGCTTTGACAGCTTTCGGTCCAATTCGAGGAAGTACAATTCGTATGGTTACGGCAAATTCCAGTTCTTTTTTCTGTTAATGCAAGTTACCCAAGTCCTCAATCGATGAAAAATTTGTGCCGGAGGAGCAGCGTTATCTTTGTCCGCCGTTGATTCTCCGTCATCCCTCACCCGCATTCTTCTTATCAGGTTTCTTTCTTTTGTTCTCTTTTTGGACCCTTTGGCTGTTGCTGTCTTTCTTCTTCTTCTTTTCCTTTTCTAATTTTCGCTGTCTTGTTTGGTTTCTAGTTTAATTACCTAGGTAGGTTAACCATGCTCGTTTTAAGGGGTTATTTAGTATTATTATATTGAAGAAGCTGTTGGCTTTTTTTGTACTTCTAATGTGCTTTGCTTGTTAGAGACTTTATTTCTTGAGAGTGAATTTTTGCTGTAGCTTCAATGCTTAATAAAACTGGGTAAGGTAAAGAGTTTTAGCTTTTGGGGCTTTGTGCTTTTTAACAATCTGTGAAGTGATTTCAAATTTTTAGCATCGCTATTAATTAATTATATTTCAAACTTTAAGTATCAATGTGAAGCCTAAATGGTGTCCAATGTGAAAGATGGAAGCTTTTTCTTTATATGCCATAGTTAAAATCTGAAGCTTTTTTCTTCATCACTCTGCTAAATGCAGCAATTTTGGTCCTCGTTTAATTTGGTGAGTTTAGTTTCGCCTATGACATTTGAAGTTTGGTTGGCAGATAAAATCACTCGATTAAAATCCTACCTAATCCTTATATTTTGTTATAGGCATGGCATATTCAAATTATATTAGCTATCCCTGATGCTGAGTTTCTTACTATCTAAACATTGCTACAGTAAGAAATTTTAAATGCATATATCATATTTCCTTTAATAATCTGAAACTAACCCTCTGTAAATTGTTGGGTTCTTTTGTGTTCTTGATATGTTAACGTTTCATCTTTTCAAAGGTGAAATAGACATGATGTTTTCTCAGTTGCCTTTTGGGAACCAGAACCATCATAAACTAATTAATTTATACCTAGAAAAGCTGCATTTCTAAAATATATGAACATTCTAAATTTGTGACTACATAGATTCAGGCTTTCAGATTTCTATTTCCCTTGAGATTATTCATTATGCTTCAAATTGGATATCTACAGTCTATTTGGTTTTTAGAAGCATGATAAAATGTGAATTTTCTTTTAAATAAGCTCTATATCCACATCGAAATTTATAAATGCATTAGGCATCTTGAAATTCTGAGATTTCATTCACTATGGGTTGAGGGAAATGATCTCAAGTGTGCTAAATAGAAATATGCTTTTTGAAGAGGTTATTTGTAGAATTTAGCACTGTGGAATGATATGTTCCTTGGAATAAACTTTGTTCTTTCTGGTTTTAGGTGATTTGATGGTATATTTTTTAATGCATAGCTATTTTCATGTATTGCATTTTGATTTATTCTGCTGACCATCTATTCAAAATTAATTTTGTTATTTATTGTTTTCGTTTCTTTTCTTTATTTTCTTTTACTTAGGTTTCTGTGGTTTTAAAGATCTGCTTTGTGCATCATTTATTGGGAGAATCAATGGCAAGTTCATTTAATCCTCAGATTTTAGTGGAAAAGCTTGCCAAGCTCAATCATTCGCAAGCAAGCATAGAGAGTATCCTTTTGATAAGGACAGTGGATGATATTTTTCTTCTTTATACTGTTAATTAGTGTCTAAGATAATTTTATTTGCATTTTTTGTCATTATAGATGGTCAGATGTCTATTCTCACAGTCTGATTGGTAACAAGCTGATTGATATCTTTAAAGAAAAAATGAGGGCTAGGATGCGTTGATAACTTAAAAAGGAAAAATGATGCGTTGCTACTGGGCTTTAGTGAGGGACACTATGAACTTCTCCTTATAAAGTTTCTAAGATTAGAGCTGTGTTATTATGGTTTTGGAATCCTCCATGGTTTTAATGCTGTATTGTTCCCTGTAGTTTGGAGTTTTGTTTGAAGAATTTGTTTCATGGATACTATCTCAGTTTTCTTGCTTTTATTTTTCACCATTAATAGATGACAGTATATTTGGTATGTGCACACGTATTAGCCCTTCATTTTTTATCGTCTATAATGCGCAACCTTCTTTAAAGTGTGGTTCTTTTGTCGCTAAGTTGCTATCCTTAATGCACTAAGCTTTATCGCATTGGTGTATTTTCCATATGAATAAAGCAAAGCAAGTTGTTGAAACCTGGGCTAGACAATTTCATTGTTCTCCACGTGAGCAGAGATTAGCTTTTCTGTACCTTGCAAATGACATTTTGCAGAATAGCCGTCGAAAAGGAGCAGAGTTTGTTGGTGAGTTTTGGAAGGTTCTTCCAGATGCTCTTCGCGATGTTATTAATAGTGGGGATGAAGTTGGAAGAAATGCGGCCCTAAGGCTGGTAATTAATGCTTGCTTTGCAATATTTAGTTTTATTGAATGAGGTTATTGTACCTACTTTTTTGCCATGTATCAAGATGTCCTAGGGAATAATCGACTTTAAGGGGTTTATGTTGCATCCAGTGTTATCAGAAGCTTACAATTCACAATTTAAATCATATAATTTCATGCTAAACAATTCAAATCTTACGAGTGAATTGCAATTGAGCATGAATCGTCCTAGATTCGAGTTGATTCTCATGCCCAACGATTCTCTTACTCAATAAAGTAAGTAGAGAAGTCAATGCAGAGAAAGAAAAGCAAGAGAATATAGTTATATTAGAAGATAAAGATAATGATGAAGGGCTTGAATTTGGAAATGATAATGAATAAATATGGATTTGGATAGGAAATTTAATGGCTTGATAGTTTTTATTTTGTTTTTTGGATTTAAAATTTTAACTTCATAGTTTGATGTTTTGTACTTGGACACTATACTAGTCATTAGGTTCTCTTTCATTTTGTGTTATACATGATTTGGAGTTGAAATTTATATAAATACATTATTTGCAATTAAAGTTTTAGTATCATTTGATAAAATTAATGCAAATGTATCCACAAGTGTATATTTAATTAATTTTGAAAAGTTTCTCGATTCTAAAAGTGAGAATTTTGATTCTCGAGTTGACAACTATGGTTGTATCTTTGTTTGTAAATAAGGCCAGGGTACATTGGGATTAAAGAAAGATAACCAATCTTACATTGAGCTCATTTAAATTACTACTTTTGAGTATGCTATTATGCAATCGCTATCTTATGTGTTCTATTTTACATGAAACTCATGGGAGCAAACAATTCTATCTTTAATGTTCAATGTTCATGATCACATGTGACATAGAGGTGCCATATAGCAAGAGCACTCTTAAATATAAATGCTGGAATTTGAATGTAATAAAATGAAGAAAAGTGTGATAATTTTGCATTTTTTAATGTTAAATATTATTTCAAACTGCATACATGCATGATTTAGATAATCATTCAATCTACCTTATAGCCTGTTTTGTAACGGGATTTCAGCCTACCATTATATTATTTCTATGCAGGTGATTCACCAATCACCTGGAAATGGTAGGCAAAAAACATGAGAAATGACTGTTATCTTATAAAATGCTCCTTTAGGTTATAAATCTCACTTAATCTCTTCAATCCTTTTCTTTTTTCCTTTTTCTGTTTTGGAAGTACATGTTATAAATTATTGTTTTTGTTGATTAAGTGATTTTGTTAATGGCCTTAAAAAATCCACGGCAGCAGCAGCTGATTCGGACCGTTTAAGTGTGTTTCGGTTTGATTTTACAACATGGTTTCTATTTCCATTATTGTTTCTGATTTTGTTATCTTAAGACGTTGCTAACATGACCGGTTGAATGCAACAACTGGATGCATGTTAATTCTTTATTATAAAAAAGTGTTCCTGTGGAAGTTGGTGCTATCCACGTTTGCTCTCTTTATCTTAACTTGACAACTATGGTTGTATCTTTGTTTGTAAATAAGGCTAGGGTACATTGGGATTAAAGAAAGATAACCAATCTTATATTGAGCTCATTTAAATTACTACTTTTGACTATGCTATTATGCAATTGCTATCTTATGTGTTCTATTTTACATAAAACTCATGAGAGCAAAAAAATTCTATCTTTAATGTTCAATGTTCATGATCACATGTGATATAGAGGCGCCATATACCAAGAGCACTGTTGTGCAAAGACATTAAATATAAATGCTGGAATTTGAATGTAATAAAGTGAAGAAAAGTGTGACAATTTTGCATTTTTTAATGTTAAATATTATTTCAAACTGCATACACGCGTGGTTTTGGATAATCACTCAATCTACCTTATAGCCTGTTTTGTAACGGGATTTCAGCCTACCATTATATTATTTCTATGCAAGCTATTCACCAATCACCTGGAAATGGTAGGCTAAAAAAAACTTCAGAAATGACTGTTATCTTATAAAATGCTCCTTTAGGTTATAAATTTCACTTAATATCTTCAAGCCTTTTCTTTTTCTTTTTTCTGTTTTGGAAGTACATGTTATGAATTATTGTTTTTGTTCATCAAGTGATTTTGTTGATGGTCTTAGAAAATTCACGGCAGCAGCTGCTGATTCGGACCGATTAAGTGTGTTTCAGTTTGATTTTACAACATGATTTCTATTTCCGTTATTGTTTCTGATTTTGTTATCTTAAGACCTTGCTTACATGACTGTTTGAATGCAATAACTGGATGCATGTTAATGCTTTATTGTAAAAATCTGTTCCCTTGGTAGGTGGTGCTATCCACGTTTGTTCTCTTTATCTTAACTTGCCAAATATCTTGCAACTTATATTCAGTGTGTGCCCCCACCCTGGCCCTGTGTGTGACCGGTTGATGGTCTGTCTACTTGATAGTCCAAGTAGATGTTGTATCTTCATCTTTACTTCAAGAGCACCGAAATTACAAGTGTCATGGAATGAGCGAAGATGTCTGGATGTGTTAATATTGATGCTGATTAGGGTAATTGTTAAACAAGATGGGTTATACAATTAAAGGACATCTGTGTGTCTTGATTTTCCAATCATGCATGATTCACAATTGGCTGTTCAACTTCTATATTTCAAGTTCCATCAAATTCATATTTTTATTACTTTATATAGCAGTCTTATGATTTTCCACATTTATACTCTACCCAAATGAAGTTATATTACTTGAAATTGCCAGGAGTTCTGAACCACAAATTAGTTGCGGACGAGGACCGATTAACTCGCATCTTGTCCTCCATGTTATCCTCCAATACCAATGATAAGATATTTAAAATTCCAAGAAATCCTCTAATTCCTAGAAAGATAACACTGCTAAAAAATTCTCCAATTCAACATCACTTGCCTGCAACAATTGTGCAGTAATTGCTAAATAATTGAAAGAGGGAGAAGGCGAATATATCCATCAAACTTCCCACCAGTATAGTTTTAACTAAATTAAAAATTTCATTTTGGTTTCAATCATCCATTACCTCATTACTAAGATAATGTTTTTGATAGCATGATCTCATGATTCTGTTATTTGGTTCTTTAATGCCCTTGTGAAATTTGTTTATTTATTTGTTCTTGGAATTGCTGGGATAAATTTCTATTTTTGCAAGATATATAAACTCATAAGCTATATTTTAATATGTTTGATTGCAGGTGTCAACTTATTGAATCAATTGTGTAACAGTTGCCTGGCTTTACTTCTTATGATTGATTCTTGTATTGTTTTTTGAATGCAGATTGGCATATGGGAAGACAGAAAAGTTTTTGGTTCCCGTGGGCAAATTCTCAAGGAAGAGCTTGTGGGAAAGCACTCAGATAATAATAGAAATGGAAAGCATTTTGGCTTCAAAGTAGTAATTGAATTCTGATGAGTCAATTTTTGTTAGCAGTTGTACTTTTGTGTATGTTTTGAGAACTTCATTGATATGCTACTTTGTTTCATTCAAACAGAAGCAGCCTGCCGGAAGTACATTAGACAAAATAATTTCAGGTTATCAAGTTGTTCAAGGTGGTCAGTTGGATGAAGATGTCATATTAAGCAAATGTAGGAGTGCTATGAGCAGTCTTGAGAAAGCTGAGAAGGAAATTGGTGGCAATATTAATTCAGGTGAGTTGTCTGAAAAATTCATGATAACTGTATGTTTTACTGATATTTTAACTGTACATTTTTTTGTTTCTCAGTAATTAGACATTTGGCTACTAAAGATTACATGCTGAAAATTTCAGATCTAGGTCATTTTAGTTTCGACTGTTTAAAGAAAATAGTTTACAGCTTGGCTACTAAATTTGTAAGTTGACTTCTAACTTAGAAGGAACATGACACTATTGTCATACATTTTGTGTTGATCATTGGTAATTGTGCTTATAATGGTTAGAAGATGTAATGATGATAATCTTGGTGGTGGCAAGGAAAATATATGTGCTGGTGGTGATTTTGGTGTTTGTATGAATATTTATTTGTGGTGGTGATGGTAGTGAATGATAGCCATGTTGGTAATGAAGATAATGGTGGTTGGGGTTGGGAGTAATAGGGGTTAGAGCCATACTAGAGACTGACGAATGTTCGAGTGATAGTTGTGGGGCACTGTTAATTTATATGAGTAACCGTAATAGGTATAATGATGGGGATAGCATTGGTTATGACTGTAATGGCAACAAGAGAAGCGGTGTGATGGTAATGATAGTGCATAAAAATCTCGGGGGTGGATTCTTTTCATTTATTTGACACATCGAGTTACTTAAAAAAATAAATTGATTATTCAAAACCAAAGTGGTGTGTGTAATGCTATTCAACAAATAAAATTTAGCACTTAATAATTTTGAACGGTTACATTGTTTAACAGTACAGAGCCAAAAAAAATCACTTAAATATTATAAGTCAAAATTTCTGAAACTTGTACTTAATACAGGTCATTGGCCTCTTAAAGAACTTCACAATTTATAAAAATTTGATGACTTATATTATTCAGCACTTAAATCAGCTCTTAAATTTTCAGTATTTAGTTTTCACTTTTACTAAACTTACGGAAGTTTGAAAAGAATATAATTGCACAGCATACACACACACATGCACACATAAATAGTTAAGAATGTTAGCAAACAAGCTTGGCAAATTAAGTGTTGAAATTTGCTTTTTAATGCACTACATGTTCAATAAAGGATAATAAGTGTTTTATAATAATTTCCATATTAAGTTTGGAAGTTTGGATTTGTTAATTTGACTGTCACAATATGACAAACTTATTCTGTATAACAAGATGGAAAGGTGATGCATTGTTGGCCTTTATGATTGCTTGGGTGGTGCATGAGTGTTGACATAGGTTTTTGATATAATAACTCCTAGATAATTTGATGGTGTGAATCAACTTTACATCTTTGTTAAAGTAATTTAATGTATGAGAGATATGCATATCATAAAAATAATTCGGTTTCATCTAATTATTACACTTCCAAGTTCTTTTTGTAATGTTCTTCATACTGATAAATTTGGCCAAATTTTTTCACTTAAACCCTATAGATCCTAAGTTGGGCATATTGACTGGGGTTTAGATTGGATCTATTTTGTTAAGTTTTCCTGAATTTATTATTTTAGTTTATTATTTCAAGAAAAGACATGAAAAAAGTAGCTTTACTGTTTTGTTTTTTCCCTTTTACTGACTTTTCAAGTGTATTATTTTTACTACAATTCCTGATTGTTCAATTGCATATTCAGATTCAAAATGAAAGAGACAAGTAAATTTTCTTTTTTAAAAATTTACCGAGTAAACTCATCTTCCTCTTATTTGATTTTTATCTTATAAATTCCTTTATTTTTCTAATTTTTATTATATATGTATATCATATCTTATCATAAATCAAAAGAAAAAAAAATTACATAAAAATCATGATGGAATATGTATATTCAAATAATATATGTTATGCAATGGAACAGTGGGTAATTAATAGAAACAGAAAAATAAATGCAATGAGAAGCAAATTATTGACTAATATATTAGTATAGTATAAATTTTTATTAATAATTAAATTTTTTTTTTTTTAGTGACAAGCATATATTTTCTCACCTCTCCAGAAAAAAGAAAAAAAGATGTTTTTTTTCCTGCTAATTAATTTCCATTATTTTTACTTTGTAAAAACTTTATTTTGATTTATGCTGTTAAGCTTAGAAAAAGCATGCAAATAGAAGTCGGCATGCTTGCCACCTTTTTCTCTCCAGGTATGTGTAACTATGCAAAAGAAATGAACCTATCTTAACATCGTCTAACATGGCCCCATCAGCAAGGGCAAAAAAATGGATGCCACGTGTCCAACTGCAAAATCTAATGTTCTTTTTTCCCATTTTTTTGTTGGTCCCTGTTAATATAATTGTATAATGCCCACTTCCCCTGATTTTGAAATTTCATTCCCATTTTAGTGTTAAATAGTTCCATTCTGTTGTTTAAGAAAGGCAACTTTTAGCATTACAGTATTCAGTGGTGAACAGTGGAAACAGTTGATCAATTATGATGTTTTGCTCTAGGTTTTCCATTGGGGGAGCATTAATTTTAGCTAAGACTTTGTCCCACTGTTTTAAACTCTATTGGCTTGTTTGTGAAACTGAAGAATATCAGCAATTATGAAGTATGTTATATGCATGTATAACAAAAAAACATGTTATTTTGGCTTATAATGTATAAGCATGTGTGAATAAAAAATGACTTTTCTTTTTGGCAGCCATGTCTTACTGGAGAGTTAATTTTCCTAGTCAGAATTGGCTGGTCCTTGAATCTTCATTTGTTGGATATCATTGATTTGGTTGATCAGCATTCTTAGAAAAAAGTCTGCATTTAAAATTACCTAATGATCCATGACTTCATACCACTGTGGCTTTTGTCTAAGCTATCCTTTCTGTTGAACAGGACAATTCCATGGAACTGCATTTGTGGAGGAGTTTCAAGGGCATCATGCTCTTTTGAGGGACAGCATCGAACAACTGATAGTCATTGAATCATCAAGGGCAACTCTTGTGTCTCACCTGAGAGAGGCGCTCCAGGAGCAGGTTTGTTGGGCAAGCTATTCTACAGAAAAAAAAAAAAAAACTGTTGTTTGCTGTTGTGATTATTCTTTAATTTGATGGCAGACTGAAAAGGAAATGTTTTTGTAACAGGAATCCAAACTGGAACAAGTTCGTAATCAACTTCAGGTTTGTCTTCATGTATATGTACTACTTAAGTTGACTACTAATGTATCTTATTTTATGACATGGTGATAAATTATAACTGGAATCTCTCAAAAAATATTTTTATGGTGAATCCTACACTGGAATTTTCATGAAAATTGGTTGAAATATATGCTCGACTGTTCCTATCATGTAGGTCCTTTGGTTTTGTAAAATGATCAGTAGCAGAGTCTTTACATTTTTTATTTATTCATTTCTCTAAATTGAATGTTTTAGATGATTGTGATCATACATGCTTCTTACTGCTGCTCATTTGCTTGGTTTAAGTTCCTAAGTTTATAAACCTAGCATTTTTAGGGAACCTATATTTGAGTATAGATTATTAATCCTGCAGCAGCTTCATTTAATTTATACTTTGTCACTTTTGCATTTGATGGGTTATTCTCATCTCTCCTGTTATGTTGTCTGTTCACAAATTGTCATTAGCTTTGCCAATTAATTTAATGAAACATTTTATACAGTATTTTCCTTTTTTTTTTGCCCTCTTTTAATGTGCTAACATTGATTACTTTCATTCAGCTTTCATACCTGTTTAATGCATGTGAAATGCTTTACAAATTTTGTAATTTTAGCACACCTGAGTTAGACATAGTTTAGCAAACTGATTTTAAGCATGTTTCTGTGCAGGCTGCACAGTCCCAGTCAGAACACGCTAGCAATGTCTGCCAGCAGTTGCTGCATTCCAATAATGTGCAGTTATCAGCGGAGCAAAGTTCAAAGGAAGCTAATACTTCTGTTGCAGCTCAAAGCTTTATACCTGGTGACAGGGAACAATCAGCTCCTGCAATGTACACGCGGCAGGCATCTTTTCCTGAAAAAACTGGCCACATTGAGGAGGATCCCCGGAAATCTGCAGCTGCTGCTGTGGCAGCAAAATTAACCGCATCAACATCCTCAGTCCAGATGCTTTCTTATGTTCTCTCTTCTCTCGCGTCTGAAGGCGTCATTAATAACCCGGTAAAAGAATCTTCTAGTGAATTCCCCTCTGAAAAGAGGGCTAAGCTCGAGAACGACCAGCCTTGCATACCAACTCAGAATCCCCTGCAGCAACCACTGCCTCCATTCCAACATCTCGAATCTTTCCAGGTGGCCACCACAGGTCAGCAATTAACTTCAAATGACCCACCTCCTCCTCCATCATCACCTCCGCCGCCGCCGCCACTACCACCTATGGCACCATATTCCATTCCACAGTACATGCAGACTGCAGGATCAGTAAATGCTGTGCCATACAGCTACAGCATGTCCCAGCAACAACCGCCTTCCTTGACTGGCTATGCAGGAAGTGGGACTCAAATGTCAGGTATTGCTCCGTTTGCGGTGCCCCCCACGAATTCATACCAGGGTTCAGATGGTAACTTGTACAGCCAACCGTCATCAATGCCTATGGCACCAATTTCCCGGCAATGAGGTGGACTTTGCTGAGGGAACAATAGATCTCAAAATCTAATGTAGCTTTTTAGTTACCCGTGTACCTTTGATCGTAGCTCTTTAGTTACCCGTGTACCTTTGATCATACATACAAAATTAGATTTGCACATAGTCAAATGTTTGTTTGTAACTTCAAAATGTTTTTGGCAGTGGCGTTGAAACAATTATTCCTTTGGATTGTTCCATCGAGAAATAGATTTAAACTGATTTAGTTAGGTTCATAAATATTAGATTTTACTGGTTGAGGGTCTGTTGCTTCTTTTCCTGTTGATTGTGCCACTTGTGTGTCTATAGTTTATATGAGATTTTTGTAGGTTCTGAAGGTTCATTATTTGGTTCTAATAAATTTTAATGACGCGTTTGGATTTTTGAATTTAATTTGAAATTCATCATGTTTATACCTTTTGAAATGTTTTTAAAGTTTTTTATAAATCTAAATTCATAAATATTTTTTTAATTTAAAGAATTGAGTATTCAGGCAGCTAGCATGATGGAATTAGTCTTTACTTGGATTTTGGTTTTATTTCCATTATCAACTATCCATAAATGAGTTTTATATTTTACTATTGCCAACCAGATACTTGTCAGTAGTGAAAGATTTTAGATTTTTACTAATTTAATATTATATAGCTCATGACTTTATTTAGGTCATTCAACATTTTTATAAATAAAAAAATAGATTCAATCAGCAATAATAGACAAGCTGCTTGAGACTGCAGAAAATGCATCACGCTCTACAAGAGAACGGAAAGAAAGCATTGATTGGTTCTTGGTAGAGTGGGAAGAAGACAGAAGGACGGTGGTGATGACGTGCCAAAGGAAAGCCTTAAGCAGCCATGAGCATGTTTACCCTTTTTCTTAGACATTTCAAATAAAGAAAGAGATTTAGAAAATTTTTTAGGGTTCAGAGCAGAGAGAGCATTCTGTCATGAATGTCCGTCCAGTCCTTTTCCTTTTACCCCAAACATGGCCACATTATAAGCCCTTTGACCATTTTATTCAAAAACACACAAAACACTCTACTTTGAGTTCCCATGGCTTTGGGATTGTAACTAAGTTTGAGGCCTCGCTTTGCTACTCAACCCTAAACTATAAACTATTTCAAAACCACCGGGTCCTAAAATATAAATCTATATCGGTTCAAGTAATTTAAGAAGTAATAAATATTATTTTTTCAATATTATCTTTATTTATATTAGATACATATATATTTTCACAAGTAATTATTAATTTTGAGATAAAAATAATTTAATTAAATTATTCTTTATTTTATTATAATCTAAATGAATTCTTTGATTCCTTAATTTCTGTGAAAAACCTTAAACAATTGATATTTAAAAATAAAAATAGTAATACTCTATCTAATCATGAGTTCAAGAAACAAACCTCAAATGGATTTTTCTTTCAAAATAAAAAACCGCCTCTACTGGTTTGGGTCAATTTTATTTCTTCAATTATTAAAAATCGAAATCAATTCACAAATGTCGGGATAAATTCGACACTCTTTTTTCTTAAATGAGGTCAAAGGTTCGATTTTCGTTGTTAAAAATAAATGTTCAATAGAAGTACCCTATCTCTAAATTAACTGAGTTGATGTGAACAGAATTTAATTCTAATTCAACGCAAAAAGACTATCTAAGATAATAAAAAAAATGGAGATCAGTTTACAATCCTCGTGATTCTAAATTGATTATAAAAATAATTATTTTAATTCAACTAATCCTAATTTAAAATCCAACATGTCGGAACGTCTCAATTCAAAACCCACTTAAACCAAACTCTCTCATGAGAATAGAAAGAATGCAGGCACATGTATCGATCTAATTAATTAATAGCAATTAAGAAACCAGAAACAGGAGTCTTATATTATTATAAAATAAAAAGAAAATCCAAACATTATGAGATTAAACAAAACAACAGACAGACATTCTTTCATGACAATGTCGAAACACATGTTCAGACAAACCCACTGCCACATCCCAATACCGATACACTTTTAACTTTCAACACCCTTTTTTTTTTAATTTCTTTCTTTCCATTTTTAATATATACAAATTCAAATTCCTATATTACAAATTCAGCCATTGTTGTATTTAATTTAATTAAAGTTGGTAATTAAACTAATACGATAGTTAATAGTACTTGTTAAATAAGAAATATTTTTTAAAATGTTAAAAAAATTATAAGATGTTGAAAGTTTCTTTTTTTTTAAAGGAAAAAAAGCGGTCAAGGCTGAGCTAACGTTAGCTGCTTTTGACGAGCAAATGTGAAAGACAAAAGGCTGGGAAAAGCCGTCATGTCGTTTGCTTTAACGGCCCCAAAAAAAGAAATTGTATTGATTTAAAAAAGGAAAAAAGAAGAGTAAGGCTTTGGTCTCAGCTTTATAAAGTTGTGCTTGCGTCAGACTTTTGTCCTTCAGATTAAAAATAAATCATATCACAAGGTTGTCTATCAATTCTTTTTTTTACAAAAAAAAAAAAAAAATAGGACGTTGCCCTGCCTTCATCAATTTGGTTCCCTTTATTTAATTTATTGAAATTTAAAATAAAGTTTATTATGCTTAAAACATAATATAAAGTTAAAAATTTTAAATAAAAGATGAACAATGTTTACAAAATTTTCAAATTTACACATGTAAATAATTATTTTTTGCGTAATAACGTTAATGATCCTTCATTAAATTAAAAATATTTATTAATATCTTAATTAATTAAGAATAAAAAAAATAAAATAATTATTTTTATTGATTAAATTTTTAATATACATATTTTATCAAATTATAAAAACAAAATGGAAGGGAGTAAGTATATTATTAGTCCTTCCAAAATTATAAATGCTAAGTTTTAGAATTTCCATTTAATATGTAAAATGAATTTCAAGTCAGATCATGATATATCAACATTTTTATATTGAAAAACTAATTTAAAACTAAAGAAAAAACATATGTTATCACCTCGGTAGAATGATATTTCCCATTCTCAATTTTTTATAATTATTATTATTATTTTAGTTCAAGGTGGAATTCAATTCAGGCTAGAGTTGCCACCTTAATTTCCGCCGTCTCCGTACCGCCGCCCATCTCCTAGAGACTGCCGAGGCATGTTAAGGTCAGAATTTATGTCTCGCTGAAATTACAGAATTTGCCACTGCCCTTCTGCGGCTTGATCGGACAGTGTCGTACTTTTTGTCCACACTCACTCCGGTTTGACTTACCCTCCTGTTTTTTATAAATTATTTTTTCATAATGTTAAAATTTGCAATTTTAAATACTTCTATTAATTATTTATTCTTCCATTAATTATTAATTGTCAATTAATTATTAAAAATTATATATACCCTCTAATGACAAATCACAAATTAAAACGAATACATAATTTTATTTAACAAATTACTAATAAAAAGATGTTTTAGTTGCGTGATTATCTATAATGGATTTACACTTTTAGTCCAAAAACAAATCATTTTAGAGTGATTATTTTATTTTAAAATATAAGTCGTTTTTAATATTTTTTTAGGAAGTAAAAAATAATTGTTTTGATTTTACTCTTATTTATATTAGAAATAATAATTATTTTGATAATTACTCTTTATTTTGAAATAAAAAATAATTTAATCAAATTATGTTTTATTTTATTATAATTTAGAAGCATAATTATTTTCTTAATTTCGTGTAAAAATTTTAAATTATTTATATTTTGGGACGGAATGAATAATGGTAAAACTTTCATTCTTATATTTAATTAGTTAAAAAATATTAATTAATGTATTAGCATAATGATTAATATAAAGATCTTATTGGTGATAGAAGACTAGTTATATAACTGTAATTACCAATGCTAATTGCAACACTTGGTCTGTCATTACAAGGTAGAAATGAGTCAAATGGCTGTCATGAATAGAGTGGATTTAGCTTCTAGTATTTGTTTAATCCATAATTAATTAATAACATAAAAATAATTAATAAATACTAGAATAAAAAATAATTTAAAGATTTGGCCGACATGCAATGCATGAGCCTATCATTTTAACGGTTACCGTGAGCACAACCACTCCGGTGTTCAACGGCTTTTGGCGGCGACATGCTTCTTTTTTGCCTTTAACTTCCCCAACACCATAATCGCATGTGCAAGCTTCCACATATTGTTTTGTACACCATCACGTGCTTAGTAGCTATTATCCAACTTTTAATCCATTTATTTATTCACTTATAATAATTGCGGTAAAACATGATGTCAATAATTAATTTTTAATACTTAAATTAAAAGAATAACTAATTCAAGAAGAGAAGAGATAAATCCCAAAAAATATGCACAATATCCCAAAAAAAAAAGAGTGCCACGTGTCAGACACCCAGCATATAAAAAATGATCTGGATGTATGATATGGTTGCCTGAGTTAGGAAGCTGAAATTGAGTTATAAATAGGCATTTTTAATCTGGGTTTGTTTCACTATAAAAGGAAAAGGCAGATAACATAAAAATCTGAACAAACAAAAACCTGTTTGATCAGATCACGCTCAAACAAGAAGAAGAAGAGGAAAGTAAAGCCTGCTCTTTTTACAGTCTTTATTTGGTATTGAATTGAACCATTAAAACCCGTTGGATAATGAAAATTAATCAAAAGAACTATCATCACCGTTTAATTAAACCCGCATGATAATCTAATGGTTGATGATGCTCGACTGTTTTGACCAGATGATCCCTTTAAAAGGGATAGATTAGACCTAGAGAGAATAGAAGAGACAGCTACTACGTAGTACGTACCATACTATACTATTGCCTACGCAATGCATGTTTCTAAACAGTAAGTTATGTTAGAAATTTCAATCCCTTTATTGAAAAGGAGCCCTGTCCTGCTGAACCAGAATATGCTATTTACGGATATGATTATTATCCTCTGTTTGACGGTCCAGCTAACCTTCCTCCTATTACAGTGTGCTATTCCGAAGATTGAATAGATGACTTAATGTGATATATAAAAGCAAATATTTACTATTAATATTAGAATATAAATTACTAAAAACTTATAACATTAAAAAAATCAGAAAATAAAATTAATCCTATACCTAAAATTCCCTATCTATATGAATTAAAAAAAATGAGAAGCATTTAATTAATAAATATCCACATAAAGCTGAAAATATAAATTAGATATCTAGAAAATGTATTTGTTGGAAAAACTAAAAATTTTTATAATCTACGGATCGAAATAGGGGTGCAAACCAGCCTAATTGAGCTCAAATTTATAGGCTTGATTATATATAAAGATTCTATAAGATTTAAAGAACTTTCGAACTATCATTATTATGCCTGAGTTCAATTTATTTATTAAACAAATCATTGAAAAAAAAGGAATCGGTAGATATTTGAATAAATGTGAGGGAGAGACAGTTTTATATATAAAAAAAATAAGAAGAAGATTGAAAAGAAGCCGACAGGCATAATCGAAAAAGATCGTTCTTTTTCATCATCCATCTTTCATACTCAAAAACATACATCCCTTTCTCTTCCTCTCTGCAAAAAGCGGATACCCCTAATCCTCTCTGCAAAGATCGTTCTTCCCTTTCTTAATTTAATTAATTCTTACACATTGGACATGGCTCGTACATGTTTAAGCATATACGAGGCATGCGTGCTGTGAGCCATGGGAGCCAACCGTGTGTCTATCTATCGCATGCCATAAACTCATAATTTTTTATACACAGCTAAATTAGAATTTGTGCTTAATTAGTATCTGTATCCACTTTGTTGAAGAAGAACTGTGGTAGAATATTGAGAATTTCCATTCCTAATATATTTCTAGTGATTTTGTTCCCTTGCTATACATAATTAACTAATATACATTATCTTGGCAGAAGGAAAGTAAAAAAGAACCGAAGTATATATATAATCAAGTTAACGAAATATTTTATCTAATACAGTTTGTTTTTTCTAGGGTTCTAAAGAATTCTTCAAAATCAAGGAATCTATAAAATATATAGAAACCGTCCAAATCCAAACAAAGGCCATGAGATTAAGAATATTACCCATCCATTGTTTTGCAAACCCACATGCTCAAGAGTATCAGTGTTATTCGACCTCATCTATTCTTTAACCCAAAACAAAAATTGTTTTGACTAAAATAATGCAGTAGAAATCTCCTTAGAGGGGAGGAGGAGACATGGAGAAGAGGCTAAAGTGCGCATGAAGGTCACGTCAAAAAAAACAAAGGTCTGTGATGGCCACGTTCCTTTGCTCTATATATTATTAAAATAATCAAATTAAATTCGTCTAGTGGGGCCGACAAGAACCACTGGAACAGCCGTCTATTAACTCTTAAAGCCTGTTCTTCGTGTCTCTCCTGGACTCTACTGTTTCTCTACCAATTATATCACTTTTATTTTTTATTTTTTGCTCAAAATTCTGTATTAATTTCAGGTCTTTTAATAATTAGTTCCGCAGTAATTGTTTTTTACTTTGACTGAACTATTCTTTAGATGAAATTCATAAAATCTTATTAATAATAGAAATTTCATATTTGAATTTTCGATATTGCAATTAAAGATAAAAAGTAAAATTTTTGTAATATAATTTTATAATTTAAGAGATAGATTCTTGATAATTATACCAATTTATTATATTGAGTATTTATCCTTCAAAAATATAACCTCGTTGATTGATATATATGGTTATTAACTTCAATATTTATTTTCATTTTATTAATTAAAACTTATTTATTGGAGGAAATAGTTATAAAAAACATTTAAAATTCAAGAATCGAGTGTATATATGAATATTTATTCTTATACTCACTTGATCAAAGAATAAATTCAATGACAATATATAAAGAAATAAATTAATTAAAAAAAATCTTAATCCCTTCATATATAAGAAGATAATTCCAATAATTTATTAAACCAAAATTAATGACGTCACGCATTATATTTGGTATGTATTATTGTTAGTTCTCTCTCTCTCTCTCTCTCTCTCTCTATATATTTTTGGTGGAACTGGAACCTGGAAAGTCTCTTTGAAGTGCAAGATGACAAAGCTCATAAAGCTTAAAGAAGCCTTTTACTCAAGAAAATCTCTTTCTTTGGCATGCGCTTGAGTCGCTGACGACTACATGACAGACCAACATTTTAATGACCAAACTACCCCCTCAAGCTCCTTTATTGCAAAAATTATTATAAATAAAAAATAATAATAATGATTCCATTGCTTTACTTCTTCTCCTCTATAAATATCACCATCTCTTTGCATATCCTTCCACACCAAAACCTATCACTTTCATCCTTCACAACTAAACAGTCACTCTTTCTGTTTCTTGACAAAAAAGAAAAAGAAAATGTACCAAACAGAGTCATCATGGGCTTCTTACATGCCGCCGAGAAACATCGGCGGCTCCGGCGGTGACCCATTAGAACGTATAGAAAGATTAGCTTCCGAGAATGCGGTGGTGATCTTTAGCATAAGCACGTGCTGCATGTGCCATGCTATAAAGAGGCTGTTTTGTGGTATGGGAGTTAACCCTACAGTCCACGAGCTTGACCAAGACCCAAGGGGGAAAGAAATGGAGAAAGCTCTTATGCGGCTTCTTGGAAGTTCTTCTGCTGTTCCCGTTGTTTTTATTGGTGGTAAACTTGTTGGTGCTATGGACAGAGTTATGGCTTCTCATATTAATGGTTCTCTTGTTCCTCTTCTTAAAGAGGCTGGTGCTCTTTGGCTTTGATGATATTTTACAAGAAAAAGAAAAATGACTTAATATATAGTAAAGAACAGCAGAGGAAGAGGAGGACTTGTGCTTTGGAGTTTAGCAGTCTAGCAAGCTCCTCTATTTTGGATACACTAATCACTTGTGTGTTAGCTTTCTTTTTGTTTTGGGCTTCTTCTTCTTATCGCTGACCTATTTTTCTACACATGGGTCGTTTGGTTTGCTTGTGTTTTTCACTAATCTAAGTCTTCTAAGAGAAATGTAATTGCTCCCTCCTCTGTATAGAAAGAAAAATGAAAAAAAAATATTTATATGTTTACCTGTCATTGCTGTTAATGTTGGCTTCTTTTATTTGGTTAATTGAAAGCATTATGGTTGTTAATTTTTGCCAATAATTTTTCAAAAGAAGGGTGAAAAATTTACCTCCGGATAACGCACTACCTTTTGGTGGTGGGCGGTGGGGAGAGGTGGTGCTCCTCCTCTAGTTCATGTATCAACCGGACACGGACAGTACCAGTTACTACAGTATGATCATAGACCGTCGATTATAGGTAGGTGGGAAACAGATTGTCCCACATTGATGGGGTGGGTCCAGTTGGGTGTTACCGGTACATACCGTGATTTAACTAGACCTGAAGAACCTTTCCACGACGCACGGTCCGAGGGTTTGGAAGCCAAAAGTGTGAAAAAAAACGGAGCCTTTTCACCAACTGATGTTTCGTCCGTACAACGAAGGGGTCCATGGCTATGAACCATGGTCCACCTCTACTGTGATCATGGCTTGCACGCGTGTCAGCTTTCAACCTTTATTTTTTTAATACAATAACCAATAGTTCTGTCAAAAAATTAATCAATACGAATCAAAGTCTTAATCTCTTATATTTTAAGAATAAATCTTATCATCAAATCATGTCGAATATTGTACTTTTTTTTGACTCGGTAGTTTGGTTATTTCTTTTTCAAGATTTTCCCATGTGCCTAAAAGTAATGTGATCAACATTTGAACTAGTATTCTAAGTACTAGCTAAATATAATACGACGCATATTTACAATACGACATTGGCTTAAAAAGGCTAATTTAGTCCTTGTGATTCGCAAACTTGCTCAGGTACAAAAGAATTCTTTTAGCCAAACTTTTTTTTTCCTGTTAAACCATTGTATCTAAACTTCATTGACTCGATTAATGAGGATTTATACTGGATATGATTATAATGGGAATAAAATACTTCCATTCGAGTGTTTGAAAAAAGTCATATAAAAAGGTGACATTCGGAATCTCTGGTTAAGAGAAAATGGATCTCTACAATTCATTTCACTCGTAAAAAATATTTTAACCTAGTCTGTACATGACTTTTTTTAATTTTTGACTAATTTAATAATAAAACATATTTTTTAATAATTTTATAATTAAAAATTAAAAAGCTAAAAGTATATTTGTATATTTTATTTAAAACGAAAAATTATTAATTGTCATTTTATCATTTCATATTGCAACAGAAGTTTTTTGAATTCAGATAAAATGAAGATCAAGGTCAACCTGTTTTTCTTTCCTTTTTCTTTTTTACAAGCCAATAAAAAAGTATATATATGTAAATTTTTTTATTCAACCTTAAATATTAAAATTTATATCAAAATGGTTCATAATTTATATCAGAAACCAAGTTTGAAAATTTTAGTTAAATTGTAGAAAATATTTTTATTAACATATCAAAAATAATTTTTAAGTAATAAAATGAAATAACCTATTAATTTATTTTTAAAAGAATTTTTATTTAAAATTTAATTGTAAATTTTCACCAATGAGAATTGACGAAAAATAATATTTTATGCCGCGAACTGAATCGAAAACTGAATTTAAATAGTCTAACTCAGTC
>CANUEX010216399.1:0-15934 GCA_948099535.1 Jatropha multifida | reverse complement strand
TATTGTTAGCTCCATTATATGTAATCATTCACTTAAGTCATGATGGCATATATTTTAAATGAATTAAGTAAATCAACCTTTTAATATTTTTATCATTATCTCTACTCATATACAATTAAAATGTGATAAATAAATTAATTTTGGTTTAACTTATTTAATTAGTATTATTAATATATTTTTAATCCCATTAATTAAATTTACCTTTTTCAATTAAAATAAGAAAATCTTAATAGATCAAATAAATTTTAATTCAGAATAGTCAAAATATTTCAAGTAAAATTTTAAATTCCAATTAAATCAAATTAGATCAAAATCAAATCAATTTCTCCTCCAATTTTAAATCAAAATTGAAAACAAGTCCAATATAAAAGTTGAAAACACTAATATGCAATTCAAATAGTCAATCTGAGAAAACTATGCATGCAATGCATGATTCACACATTAAGACTCACTAGTCAGGATTGTTCCCTACTAAATTAAAATTAATGTAGAATCTTATTTAATCAATTTATCATGCAAATTTCTTATGGTTCCAAAAGTCATGGTGTTACAAGGGGGCTTGACTCTTTACTGTATTTAGACATCTTTACTATATTTAGACATCTTTTGCCCTTTTGAATTCTTTTTGTGATGGGGGCTCAGCCCTTTGTTGTATTTAGCATCTTTTACCTTTATGAATTCCTTTTGTGATAGAGGCTCAACACTTTATTGAATTTAGGCATCTTTTGCCTTTATGAATTTTTCTTGTGGTAGGGGCTCAACCTTTTATTGCATTTGAGTATGATGAATGTCGATTTTTGATCATATGTTTTTTTCTTATTTTTATTAATTATTTGTAAAAGCTAAGGAAAAAACTTAGATTTGTGAGACCCTTTGGTTAATCTAAACCTGAGCCCCCTTAAGCTCACCCATTTACACCCAAGTCCTATGGGTTTCATTAGGCTAAATGAAAAAAACCTAACTTTTGACTAGTACCTCGATATTTACATGAAATAGTGCCTTAAGTTGTCCGCATTCCAATTTCTAGGGAGTTTGATTCCATTCATAGGTTTTATTTTGAATGTACTTGGTCCCCATTTTTGTGTGATCTCATAAGGGCCTTCCTAGTTTAGACTTAACTTGCCAACTCTTGCTGCTTCCATTTTGACTTCACTCTTTTTCCATACCCAGTCTCCTACCTTGAAAGTTCTTCTTTTGACTCTTTTGTTATGGTATTTCATCATTTGTTGCCGTCAAGCCTTTGCTTTAATTGATTCTTTGTTTATGCTTCTTCAGCTAGGTCCAAGTTGATCCTTAAGGATTTAGAGTTATGATCTTCATTATAGGATTGCACTCTTCTGTTGGGTAATATCTCGACTGGTAAGACGCCTCTGTCCCGTATATAGGGAAAATGGTGTCTCACCTGTGGAGGTTCTTGGTGTAGTTCTATAAGACCATAAGACACTATTCAATTCTTTGGTCTAGTTGGTCCCTTTGCTTTCTAGCCTTTTCTTGACTCCCTACAAAATAATTCGGTTAGTGAATTCTATTAAATCATTGGTTTGTGGGTGGGCCACAAAGATAAAATACAATCTGATTGCCCATGTTGAGTAGAATTCTCTAAACTTGAACAATCGAACTGTTTGTCATTATCTGTGATGAGCTTACTTAGGAAGCCATGTTGGAAGAGCACATTGTTCCTGAAGAATTTTATAACTTGTGCTGGGGTTATTTTAGCTAGGGCCTCTACTTCTACCCATTTTGAGAAGTGATCAACTGCTACAACTATAAATTTTCTCTGTCGGTGGCTATCGAGAACGGCCCTAAGGTATCTATTCTGCCATTGAGCACAAGGCAAGAGCTTCCATTGGGTTGCATGTCTGAGGCTAGTTTCCTTGGAACTTTATTGCACTTCTGGCACGGAATGCACTTCGTACATAGTCACGAATATCTTTTTTCATAGTGGGCCAATAATAGTCGAGCAAAAGAATCTTTCTCACAATGGCCTCAGATCCCACATGGGCACTACTTAGTCCTTCATGTATCGCCCTGATGACATAGCTTAGCCTCTTTATCCAAGCATCTGGCCAGGGGTAGGACTTGGATCGCCTATACAGTGTTCCTCCTTCAAGGGAGTAGTTGGCTACTTGTCTTCTAACTTTGACCGCTTCCTCAAAGGGCAGTTCCCCTAGTTATAGATATTTAATTATTGGCGTCATCTAATTTGGCTTTATCATTATGGGGAACATTTCTTTGCTTTTGATGCTGAGGGCTTGTCTGCTTTTTTACTAGTATTCCTACTGAAAATTCTTTATTTTTAATTGCGGCCTTAGCCACTGCATCTGTTGCATGATTTTCTGACTTGAGAATTTTTTTGATTTCCCATATAGTTCTTCCTTTTCTAGTTGTTACAGTTACTACTTTGTCGTGGTTTGGTATCTATGCATGGATGGTTCTTTTGATGTGAATGTTCCTGAAACTTTATTCATAACAAGTTAAGAATGGGAGAATATAGTGAGTTCTCCTACTCAGACCTCTTTGGTTGGCTTAATTCTAGTAATCAATGCTTTGTACTTGGCCATGTTGTTAGCACAGGGAAAAACCAACTGCATTGTATATTTGAGTTGGATTCGGCTGGGTCCTTCTAGGACGATCCCTATGCCTGGTCTCGCAAAATCGCATGCCTCGTCTATGTGCATTTGCCATTGGTGTACGGGAGCCCCTCCTATTTCAAGGGTTTTAGGCATGACCATTTTTATTACAAAGTCAGCTAGAGTTTATGCTTTCAAGGCGGGGCACGGTGCATAGCGAATATCGAATTCCCCTAGTCTAATGGACCACTCCAACATCCTTCCTGAGGTTTTTGTCCGTCGTAGTATCTTCCTAAAATGAAAATTAGTTATAACTATTATGGATTGTGCCTAGAAGTAATGCCTTAGTCTGGTCGAGGTTATGAGTAGGGAGAATGCCAACTTCTCAATCTGTAGATATTTGAGCTCGGTACCTCGTAGTACCTTGCTGACATAGTATATCGAGTATTATTCTCCTATGTCTTCTCTTACTAATATTGAGGCTATAGTGGCCTCTGTGACTGATAGATATAGGTATAGTGTCTCGCCATCTTGTGGTATACTGAGCAATGGTGTAGAGCTAAGAAACTGCTTTAGTCTGTCTAGGGCCATTTGGCACTCCTCGGACCAGTGAAAACGCTTCATATTTTTCAATATTTGGTGAAAGGGCATGTCTCTCCTAGTCGAGCATGATATGAATTTGTTGAGCGCTATTATTCTCTCATTCAGCTGCTATACCTCGTTTATGTTTGTTAGGGGAATCATGGATTGGATTGCCACTATCTTCTCTGGGTTAGCCTCAATACCTCTTTGGAAAATCATAAATCCTAAGAATTTTGCTGTTGTCATGCTAAAGAGATACTTGTCTGGGTTAAGTTTTATATTATATTTGGATAATACTTGAAATGTTGCTTTTAAGTCTTTGGCATGCTATTTTGCATGTTTGCTCTTCACTATCATGTCATCGATGTATACTTCTATGGTTTTCCCGATTTGATCCTTGAATATTGTGTTGACTAACCGCTAGTATGTGGTGCCTGCATTCTTAAGGCTGAATGGCATCATCTCATAATGATATATTCACCAATTTGTGATGAAACTAGTTTTTTCTCTATCAATTTTGTTCATTTCGATTTGATGCTAGCCTGCTATTGCATCCATGAAGTTGCATCTCTCATACCTAGCAGTTGAATCCACCAACTAGTTGATGTTTGGGAGTGGATAAGGGTCTTTTGAGTAGGCTTTATTCAAGTCTATGAAGTCGACATAGAGTCTCCACTTGACGTTCAGCTTTGGGACAAGGACCACATTGGCTAGCCACTCCGGGTAGTGTGCTTCCCTAAAAAAACATGCATTAATGAGTTTGTTAATTGCAGCAGCGATTACCTTTTGCCTAATCGGTGTGTGGTTCCTCCTTTCTTGTTTGACTTGCTTTGTGTTGGGATCAATGATGAGCTTATGGTTGATTCCTTTAATATCTGCAGCAGTCCAGGCGAAGCTTTGTTTATTCCTTCTAATTACGTCTTCCATGGAGGTGAATGCTTCTTTTAGAAGTCAGCTCCTATTTTCAATATTCTATTCGTTTCGATGGTGATACTCGTTAGCTCGCCTTCTAGTTTTAAATTTAGTTCAGTCCTTTCTCTCAGTATGTTGAATGGCTTGGGCATTTGTCGCTTGTCGTTCTCTTATTTCTGCCCTTTTTGTTCAATTTCTAAGACCATCTATAGAGGGAAGGTGAGCTATACTCCTTTGAGGGCTACCATGTATGCCACTCTGGCTACCTTCTGAATACCCCTAACAATCACAATGTCATCCGAGTTAGAATAAAACTTCATAACAAGATACTTGATTGATGTGCAGGCTTCGAGAGCGTACAACAGTGGACGACCTAGGATGGCATTATATGGGAATGAGATATCTACCACCACAAATTAGATTTTTTCTATTTTAGTATGTTCCTCATCACCAAGTTCAATGGTGAGCTTTGTACTCCCTTTTACAGACACTTGCTTTCCTACCAAATTGACTGGGGGTGTCCACACTGGCTTCAATTTGGTGATGTCTAATTTCAAAGCTTTGAATACCTCTAATGTGATTAGGTTTACTGAGCTGCCATCATCGACTAAGATTTTTTGACTTTATAGTTTTCTATCACTATATCCACCACTAGAGCATCCGAGTGCGGAAAGTGGACATGTGCTTCGTCTTCCTCCGAAATAATAGTTGGTTTGCATAGGCAGTTTGCTGGCTCGCCTGAACGGATGAAGTAGATTTCTCTAGAGTGTTGTTTCCTCATTGCTGCGCTGTCTTCACCTGTGGCATCATCGAGCATCATGTTAATTATACCAATAGGTTTTGATCTTACCGATGATTTGCCCCCCCTCTCAGTAGGGTCCATTTCTCTTTCATTTGGGTTATCTTCTTTGTTGATGAACCTCCTTAGGATTCCCCATTGTATCAGTCGCTCAATTTCTTTTTTTAACTGCCAACATTGCTTGGTGTCATGTCCTACGTCTTTATAGAATGCACAGTATTTGCTCTTGTCTCTTATTCCTGCTAAATTCTTCTGTAATTTTTCCTTGGAAATTGAAGCGGACCTCCTTTTGATTGTCTTTCATCTACTATAGGATGTCTATTTGGCTTCTAGATAGAGGTGTGAAGTCCATCTCTCTTGTTGGGTAAGCATTAATGCGAAGATAGGGCGAGCGAATTGGGTTGCTAATTCGGCCTCTATACGACCTGCTAACCCAAGGAGGGGAGGATCCTCCAGGCTTGTTAGTCCATTTTCTTTATTCACCTTATTTATTTTGTGTTTGCTGCGTCTTTCAGGCTTCATCTAACCAGGAAAATTTGTTGACTCTGGCCATCAATTCTATGAAAGAGTAAGGTCTTTCAATATCTAGTGAATAAAAAAGTTTGTTATACTTACAGTTTTTGGCGATTGCACTAATGGCAAGGTCCTCTATTTGCATGGCTAATTTCTGAAATCTGGCTATATAATCCTAGAGGGATTCTCCTTCTATTCTTTTTAAGTTTTTCAGATTCGAAGATATTTTCTTACTTGAAATGCACGTAATGAAACATGCTTTGATATGTAGTAGCCAACTAAGCAAAATTACTGATAGACCTTGTCTTGAGCATTTGGAACTATTCTTGAGCTAGTCCTTTTAGAGTTATGGCGAAAGCTCCACATAGGAGGGCTTCTGTTATTGTCTAGATGTGTGTCACTATGCAAAAGTTTGCTAAGTGGCTTCTTAGATCAGAGGTTTTGTCATACGTTTTGAAGTTTGACATTTTGAACATGTGGGGAAAATGTATAGCCATAGTTTCTAGTGCTAATGGCAAGTTATTTCTTAGCCTAAATTTTGTGTTGTCTCCTACTTCTTGGAAGTCTTCGAGGGTCTGGAGTGTTTTTGCTCAAAATTCTTCTTCCTTATCATATCCTATGTTACCAAGTAACGGGGTAGATTGCACATGGTTCTGAGTTTTATTCTGAGTCTTAGTGTGTCAGGAGGAACCCTCTTATTCTGCTCCATCCCCAGTCATCCCGTTGTGTGTGTCTCTTGTAGTCAAGTTGACATGGTGTCGTCCTTCAAGTGGGACCTGGGTGACCAGTCGAGCTAGGATCCTTTGAAGGATAGCTTCAAAGTCATTAGATGATTGAGTGAGCAGTATCACTGCCTGTGGATTTAATGTTGAGACATTCGAGGGTGTGGGCATCATTTGTTCAGTTAAAGTACCAGCGCCTTCAGCGTTCCCCAATTCTAGTGTGGGAGTGTTTTTTTGTTACAGGAGTGTACGGGTATTTGGTTGCTTAAAAGTGTGGGCGAGTGGGATACTACCCAGTGTCAAGAAGGACCTTTTGGTTTGTTTGGTCCACGTTCATGAAATACCCAAAAATTTTAATTTCAAAAATTTTTCATTTAAATTTTAATTCTAAAGTTTTTGCCAGTAAATTTAAGCCGAATTAAACCTGTAAACCTATTTGGTTTGCCAAAAAGCGATTGAAAACCAAGTCAATTTATTGAATCAGACCAAACTAGTTTGAATCGAACCGGAATGGTCTAGTGTCTTCTAGAAACCCTAGCAACATTTTTTTTCCTTTTTATTTCTTTCTTCTCTCTTTGGCCACTCCTCTCTTTCTTCTTCTTCTTCTTCTTCTTCTTCTTCTTCTTCTTCTTCTCTCTCTCTCTCTCTCTCTCTCTCTCTCTCCTCTCACCGCAGCCTCTCTCTCCCTGTGTCATGCCGATCGCCAGCAACAACAGCGCCATCGCCACAGCCAGCAACTCCAATGATGCAATCCATTGCCTGCAACAACTCCTTCTCCGTTCGCATTGCCAGTGAGCCACCTGTGTCACGCCGCTACTCTCTCTCCTCTGCGTGACAGCTGCGAACTCAGTCGACCAACCGCTGCAAGTCACCACCACCAGTCTCCACCGCATCAGTAGCCGCCTGCGACCCAACTCAACCCCTCAAGCTCGATCCCAACACCTCAGTCCCAATCTACATAATCTCAGTCATGATCCGAGTTCGATCATCTTCGATCTATGATTTTTGGGATTATTTTGTGTGATTGAGGGTATTAAAACTATTCCCAGAATTTCTGGTTGATTTTAGCATTTGTGATTGAGCAATTATTTGATTATAGTTGTGGATCTAGATGATTTATTTGACTGTATAATTGATTAATTGAAAATAAATTATAGATTGAAAATAAAATTTATAGTAGAATTTTTGTAATAAAATTAAGAGATTTAATTAGTTGAATTATTGGGATTGAGAATTAATTTTGTTAAGGTAATGAATATTGGTTTAGGTAGAAAGAATTTAATTAATGAAAATAGTTTAGATTAGTAAATGATTTAATTGAGAAATTTGGTGCTAGTAATTATAAGGTAAATATAGAATGTATTTTGGAGATTGATTAATATTACGTTATGAATTTAATAGTGAAATTGTTAGCATAATTGATTTGAACTAAATTATTTAAGTTGAAGATTGAATAAGAAGAAAATGTGTTATTAAGGAATTATTATTGGTAAATAAAAATATGAATGTATTTTTAAGGTTATTAAAATCAATGAATTAAGTGATTCGATATAGAGACATATTTAGTGTTTATTAAGGATCAATTAAAGTAAATAAATTAAACAGTTGTTGAATGTTTGGAGATCATAATTAAACTAAGAAGAAAATGATTAGGGAAAGAGTTATATTTATTTGAAATAAGAATATTATTGATTATATTATAATGGTGGTGAATCTAGATTATTTTAAAGGTTGTGACAAGAAATCAAATTAATTGATATTTACAGCTAGGTAGTGCAGAGTTTAGATTAGTATTAACGGAGAGGATATGATGTAATTTATTGGATTAATTTTCTACTTATTATTTCATAATAAATAGTTGTCTGATGAGTTCTTTCCATATTCTTAAATTTCTAGATCGTCTAAACTCATCCACTACTCCTATAAACCAGAATCGGAACTAGGATTTGAATATCCTAGTATCATTATGAGTAATAATAAATGGTGCATGATATGCATTTTCATATCATCATAATTTTATTAGTACATCATTATTGAAATATATACATCCTGACCCGGCAAAGCGATCCTAAGAGGGCGGGTAGAGTAGGGCTCCTGGTGAGCTTTTAGGATGGCATGCTAGTTAGGGTAGTGGAATGCGGGACACAGGAATGAATCAGATCATATATCGAAAAGGGGGTAACTAATCATCAAAGGTGTCTTTTCGTGGAATGGCTGGAGAGTTGGAAGAACTCTAGGGTTAAGTGTGCTCGCTTGACAAAAATCCTAAGATGGGTGATCTCCTGAGAAGTTTCCATTTCACCTGCGGGACAAAACCGTGCGAGTCTTACCGATCTAGTATGGGATGGATCCGGCTTGATCCAAAGTGGACAATTCCTCTAGTGGTTGGAGTCAGGGCGTTACAATTTGATATCAGAGCCTGACCCCCTCCAGTAGATATATGGTTTGAGGACGAACCACGCGGAAGCTAGTGGATCTGTGACATCCTGACCCAACAAAGCGATCCTAAAAGGGCGGGTAGAGTAGGGCTCCTAGCAAGCTTCTAGGATGGCAGGCTAGCTAGGGTAGTGGAATGCGAGATACAAGAATGAATCAGATCATATATTGAAAAGGGGGTAACTAATCATCAAAGGCATCTTTTGGTGGAATGGCTGGAGAGTTGGAAAAACTCCAGGGTTAAGTGTGCTCGCTTGATAGAAATCCTAGAATGGGTGACCTCCTGTGAAGTTCCTATTTCACCTGCGGGACAAAACTGTGCAGGTCTTGCCGATCTTGTGAGAGCGGTCTTTGATACCGTCGGCCATGTATGGGGAGATCGGCAACCTTATGTGCATGTGCACTTGATAATATATTGATATGATGTGAATAACCACAGAGAAAAATAATAAGAGGGCTGGATCAGGGATTTCGATGACGCCACAGACTAATTTCCATGTGATTGATTTATTGAAGATGAGATAATCGTGAATGCTGATCTTGTATCATGTGCATGATCAATTCAGTGATTCGAGATGCTTTTTGCGTGATTATCTGGTCATGCATTATTTATTATTATTCACTGAGTTTGGTGAAACTCACTCTCCCCTTCCATAAACTTTTCTAGAAAGTAAAAGTATTACTGATTCATAAAGACTCTGCTTTTTTCTCCGAAAAGATATAGAATTTAATACCAGATTTGAAAATGTTAGTATATGAACTATGTGAGACGTTTAAATATTCTGAGTATTTTTATTTAGGTTCTGCAATTAGGATGATAAATTGATATTTGGATATGTAAAACTTATCATGTGTTGATAAATAACCTGAAAAGTATTTTTTCGAAATTTTGAGAAATTATGACAAGAAAAGTTTGACCATATTGTAACTGATGAATTTTGCATGAAATGTACTTTTATTAAATGAGTGTAAGCCCAGACTGTGAATTAAATGTGATATTGAAGTTGGGCTAAGATTGTTACTGACTGATTATTGAATAATATCATAATATGGGCTTACTATTTCCAAAGTTAGATGTTAATAGAGATAGATTTTTGATAGTTAGACTTATTACGGGCCTCGGGGGCTTTAAATTTACCTAGATTCTAGTGCCGGTCAGACCCATAGTTTTGGTTTGTGATAGTTCACTACACTAATTTGATAACTATGAATTTAGATAAAATATTTCAAACAATCAGTGAATGATATTCTTTTGCTATTGGTAGAGCTTATAACCTCTCAACAATCTCGTTCTATACATATATACGTTGAGTTTGCAAGGTCGGCAAATCAAGAGGATATGCTTAAGATCTCACATACATCTTTGAGTCTTGGTACATGGAGTGATGCTCGAATTATTTGGTGAAAATCCATGTTTATCAATATCAAATGTGTCTTCTTAAAATTACAACTCTTTGTCTTCTAAATGATGATATGTTCATAAATTGGCCTAAAAAAATATTTTATAAAATCAAAAATAAAAAATAAATATGGAAAAGTTATATTATTAAAAATATATCAAATATGAATTGCAATAAATAAAATAATAGTTTTCATATATTTTTGTATGCATTTTTTATACTTCAAGTTATTACTCCAAGGAGATAAACGTTTCCATTAATTTTTACATTAGAATTTCATGTTTATAAAGTAATATACTCTCTATTTCAGTTGGTCACACATAAATATTATATTAACATTCCTTTTTCTTTCAAGTTTATTACATGAATAACTCACTCGTTAGTTTGGATAAAACTTTTCAATTTCACATGATACATTTGAATTATATTATCTATACATTGTATGTTCTTTAACTCTTATCAATTTATTTAAAACACATATTTTATATCTCAAGAATAAATATATTACATAGCTATGCAAAGCACAGAAAACGCCTTAAGATTTATTCGACACCAGTATTTGAGGGAGAGTTTAAAATTTTGATTGTGTCAAAACACTGTTTTTATAAATTATATCGTTCGGTAAAGTAATATATAAAATAACTATTAATATCTACTAATATCGTTTATTAAAATGTTAATCCATCTAACATTTAGCATTTCCTTTTTTTATTAAAATTTTTTAAACAATTATATCATTAATTAATTCATTTTTATCCTTATCCTCAATTAACTTATATTATCTTTAATTAATTTATATTAACATTACTTTAAAGTCTTATGTCATGAGACTGTAAGTCTATAATTAAGTTAAAAAATTATAATATTTTATATAAAAATTAAAAAAAATAATTTAAGAATGAATTAATCAAAAAATATGTGAGGAAATTGTATTATTATTTTAAAAACAATAATGATTTCAATTTATATGATTGGACTACATATTATTAATTGACATTTTTTTTAATAATGAGTTCACTGATATAGTTATAATTTAAATTCTAACTCAATATTCAAATGTTTTTTTTATTATTTTAAATATAACAGCTAATCAAACAATTATTTTCTCCAAATACTTTTCCTAAATAGTAGCTAATTATATATATACTAAAATCCAACCCAAAAATACTATTCACATGAATAGCGTTTTTCCATAAAAACCATATCATTTTCATACTATTCCCATTTTGCTCTTTATCATATTTAATTATATTATATATATATATACACTAAAACTCAATAAAAAAACATTGTTCATAAAAATAGGATACTACCCATTTAACCAATCTCTTTTTCTATAATGACATTTTGGCCCTTTTTTTATTTAGTTTATTTCCTTTTACCTTCTTTCCCTTTTTTTCCCGTCCTCCAATCTTTCTACTTCTTGAGTTTACATCAAAAACTATTTTTACAAATAATTTCTTCAAAATAAAATCCAATGACTCACTAAATTTAAGTCAAAATATTTTGACTATAGTATATTAAAAGTTTTATTTTTTTCTTTTATTTCTTTAGATGGATTCATTATTCACAAATATAATTTTTAAAAATTATTATAATAAATTAATATATTTCAAATAATGAATAAAATTATATTTAAAAGTTTTGCAATAATGGATATAATAATAAATATTAGTTTATTTGTTTTCAAAATTAAATTTATCTCTATATCCAAGCATACAAATATGTACTATTTATATAAAAGTATACAAAATTCATACTATTTTATAAAAATTGAACATCATTAAATTTTATTAAAAAATTAAATTAAACTAAATAGAAATTTATATGATCAAATTTCTATTAATTTAAAATTAATAATTTTCATCTTATATAAATATAAAAATCAAAATATAATATTAATAAGTTCATATAATAAAATTTAGTTCAAATAAATGAAAAAAAATGATGTTGCACATGAATTTAGATGCGTAATAATGCATATGCGTGTATTAATTTTTTTTCAGTTTTAATAGTGAATTCTTAAATTATAAATTTTTAAAAAATGAGTTTAATTGGATTGAAATAATTATAAATTTATGCAAATGAAATATTTAATAAATTGAAATAATAGATTTTGCTAAATTTAAATGCAAGGTTTTGAATTGACAAATACAAATATAATATAAAATTAAATTATATCATTATTAAATTATATCCATATAAATTGATACATTTATTTTTTTTGTTATTAACTAAATACATATATGTTAAATGAAATATATGTACTAAAAATAAATGAAAATTTTATTTTTTTAAATTAACAATAATTTAAAATAATATTATAAAAAATTATAAATTAAACATCCTATTTATTATTAATCAAGTATTTTTTTTGAAAAAAAATTGATTGTATCCGCGACATTGCGCGCGGGGGCAAAATTAGCTTGTTAATAGCTAAGAATTGCTAAAAGACCAATCTTGCATGCCTTTTGGCGCGTGAAACGATGACCAATTTTGTAGATTAAAATTGAGAAGTCGGTGGCCGACAACTTGTTCATATAATAAAACAGCGGTGTGTAATTTTGGTCTCTTGTTCTTCGTCTTCATAAAAACAGTGAATATATCAAAGCAAATTGCCAATAAACTAAAAATTTTAATAAAGAAAAAAAATACATATATAAGGAACTAATATAAAGTACTGCATTTATCTCATAATCAACTTCAGTCAATAGCACTCATAAATGAAAATAAATAATTACGTCGCCTCTATCTCAAACTTCATTCTTAGATATATATATTTATATTTCAAATGCATTTTTCTCGTATTTGTATTAGATAAAAAGTGGGAAGAAAAAGAAATCTCTTTACATGTATCTTTTACCCTTATTTTGATTACCTTGGTCATCTATAAACCATGAGATCCATTTCTTGAACCTCATTTTTTATATAGCTAGGTCAAACTCCTACATCTGGTTGCAAATTCCTTGGAATTACACCAAATTAAAAACTCTTATCGATGCTTTAAATCGAGAAGTCACATATTACACATGTGTTTATACATCTTCTTTGCTCATCTGCTTCCACATTTCTGCTAAACATCTCAATATATCTAATAACCTACTTCTCCCCTATGTTACTGTTCCATTAAAAATGGAATTAAAAATTGAATTGAAAACGAGAGAGAGAGCAAAGTGGAATATATAATGAGTAATTAATTAATTATAAGGGTTGATGGATACTAATAGATAAGTTTAAATTGTTTTAAAAAAAATAATTAATTAGGATAAAGCTATAAGATCAAATCAAATGCGAGTAAATTTAACAAAGATATAAAAATTTGAAATTTGTAGAGATAATAAGTAATTAATTAGTTATGAGGCTTAATGGATAATAATAGATAAATATTCTCTTTAAAAAATAATAGATAAATATTAATTATTTTTTTAAAAAAATTAATTAATTAAGATAAAATTATGAGATCCAATTAAATACAAGTAAAATTAGAAAAGATCTGAAAATTTGTTAAAAAAGAAAAATAGAATGTTGAAGAAGCACTCTATAATTTCTCTTTATTAGAATAATGTCAGTTATTTATTTAAATTAAATCTCTTCTTAGGATAAAATATTTGATAAATAATATAAATTAATAATATATTTAAATTTTAAAATTTTTATATATTTTATATAAAATCAAATCTCTTTTTAGGATAAAATACTTGATAGATAATATAGATAATAAATATATTTAAAATTTAAAATTTTTATATATTTTTTATAAATAATATTATCATTAAATAATTGTGGCTAATCATAATGTAAAAAAATAAAAAAAATTTAAAAATTTATAAAAACAGAAAAATAGAACCTTTTCTTTGTTTCAATTTATATATAAAGATATATATATAGATTTTTAGAGTTTATCTTCTAATTAAAATATATTTTTTAATTAATTTATTAGTAGATGCAATTTATAAATTATAATCTATATATATTAATAGAATAATTTTTTTAAAAAATAATAATAGAGCAACCCGCGTAATGTGAGAGAATATAAGAAATGTAATATATCAATAATTGGTAATTTTTTGTCAAAATAAGGCTATGGAGATTAAGAGTACTGAGATTTCGATAAATAATGTAAGGTAAAAAAAAAGAGAATAATAAAAAAAAAGGAAGAAAACAAAGAAACCCAGCTCTCTCTCTCTCTCTCGCACAACTCTCTCTCCCGACACCACCGTTCTCCTCCCTCTTCCCACCCACTCTCGACCACCAACCGACGGCTGAGAGCATGATCGGAGCTCTGAGCTATGGCGGCCATGGCATCGGCCTTCTTCTGCGTCGACCGGAGCTGCAGTAGTGTGGAACCAAGCTTCCTTGCTGCGCGACGCTGTTGTCTCCTTGACAGATCGCGCCTCCTCAATCTCCGGCAAAACTGACCACCTCCAGCAGCTCTCCTTAGTTCAGGTCGGTTAGAAATCAACTTTTAACCCTTTTGATTCTCTTGTTTTCACGAATTGAGGTTTCGGTGGAGATTTAGGGAGTTGATTTTAGTTTGGGAATTTTGGGATTTTAGTTAATAACGGGTTGTTTTGCGAAAATTAATCAAGGAATCGAACTCTCCATGTCATTTTGATTGTGTTGTTGTGTAGAAAGTAGATTTCAGGCAAACTCGATCTCCTGGCCACCATCCACGGCGGTCCTGACGGCGGCGCCGGCGAGACCATCAAGGGGCAAAATACTGCATTTTGCGCACTAAACCTGAATCTGAAGTCCCATATTTGAATGGCATAATTTTCATTTCAGTCGTTTCAGTGTAAATTTCTAATCGTGGATTATTGGAGTAACTTTGATTAAAGTGATTTAATTAAAGACTAAAGTGAAATATACGGAAGTTAGTTGTATAAATTGATAGAACAATTAAATCCCGGAGAAATTAACAAATTATAAATTTTGGATTATAAATGACAAGAACTGATTAATTATGTAATTTAAAATTTAGATTGTTAAATTATAAATAAGTCAATCACATAGTGTTTTACATATCATTTTCATATTATTCTCATTTTGCTTTTTATCATATTTAATTTTTTTATATATATATATATACACTAAAATTCAATAAAAAAACACTGTTCATAAAAATAGAATACTACCCATTTAACCGATCTCTTTTCCTATAATGATATTTTAGCCCTTTTTTATTTACTTTATTTCTTTTTACCTTCTTTTCCTTTTTTTCTTGTCCTCTAAACTTTCTATTTCTTGAGTTTACATCAAAAACTATTTTTACAAATAATTTCTTCAAAATAAAATCCAATGACTCACTAAATTTAAGTTAAAATATTTTGACTATAGTATATTAAAAGTTTTAGTTTTTCTTTTATTTCTTTAGATGGATTAATTATTCACAAATATAATTTTTAAAAATTATTATAATAAATTAAATATATTTTAAATAATAAATAAAATTATATTTAAAAGTTTTGCAATAATGGATATAATAATAAATATTAGTTGATTTGTTTTCAAAATTAAATTTATCTCTATATCTCAAGCATACAAATATGTAATATTTATATAAAAGTATACAAAATTCATACTATTTTATAAAAATTGAACATCATTAAATTTTATTAAAAAATTAAATTAAACTAAATAGAAATTTATATGATCAAATTTCTATTAATTTAATTAATAATGCTCATCTTATATAAATATAAAAATCAAAATATAATATTAATAAGCTTCATATAATAAAATTTAGTTCAAAAAAATGAAAAAAAATGATGTTGCACATGAATTTGGATGCGTAATAATGCATGTGCGTGTATTAATTATTTTTTTCAGTTTTAATAGTGGATTCTTAAATTATAAATGTTTAAAAAATGAGTTTAATTGGATTGAAATAATTATAAATTCATGCAAATGAAATATTTAATAAATTGAAATAATAGATTTTGCCAAATTTAAATGTAAGGTTTTGAATTGACAAATACAAATGTTATATAAAATTAAATA
>CANUEX010216349.1:0-19433 GCA_948099535.1 Jatropha multifida | reverse complement strand
GATTGTATACTAGGTACCAAAATTATCTTAACCTACTATTATTTAAATGATAATGAAGAGAATAAGTGTAAAAATAAAATAAAATAAAACAAGGTAGAAAAGAATTCAAGCAAGAATATTTGATGAAAAGAAATCAAGGTTTAAAAGCTACTAGAGATTTTGATTTCACTTAATTCTACCCAATTTACTGTATTAGTTTCCTAATCAATTTTAATTGTTCAAGTAGGGAAAACAACCCTAACAAGCTCTCCCGATGTATTGTTAGCTATTTTAACCCCGTCTAATTACCTATCTCCCAATAGTGCAACCAAACATGAATTAAATCATTAAGTTTTATGGTTTGTTCAAGAATTTATAATCTAAGGTCGTTAAATTATGAAAACCCCCATGATTTAAACCATATAGCTTCCGCATCAAGTTAGTATTCCCATGTAATTTATTACCCTTTTCTATCAAAAACCCCTCTTCCAATAGTGATTAATGAAATAAATCATTCCATGGGAGAAATTCTACCTGGAAGCATTAAGTTTAATAATAAATTATATCTTGAACAAAGAAAAACAAATCTAATATCATAAATTGGAGTAGAAGTTAAACTACATCAAATTCCTAGTATGAGAGTTTAACTCGACATAGTAATTAAATAAAACTCAAATAAATCTGAAAATAATTCCATAAATAATATGAACTAAAAACAAGATCAAGAGTTTAGAGATAAAAGCTAGTCAATAATAGTGTAGATGGCTCCCCTGATTCTTTACACAACATGATTGCTTGAAGTCTTACAAAGAGAGAAAAACTAAGAAAAAAATCGAACCCAAAATTGAGATATAAGATTCAATGATCAACGATAGATGCCCTAATTGATGTAGTGATCTCTCTTTATATAGACTCATAGGGTGTCTTCGAATCCGAGTAGGAAAATAGCTGGCCTAATTAAGAAGAAACATAATCTGCTTTTGATTTGGATTCCTTCCTAATTAGGAGTTTTCTTCCAATAGGTTGGGCTTGAGTACTGCTATGGCAAGCTCTTTTATTAATCTCAGGTGGATCTATATATGGGCCGTCTGGGCTTCAAATCTTCATGGGCTAAATAGTGGAATTTAGCCTACTTAGATTTTCAGCAATTTTGGCTAATTTCCTATTAAAAACCCTTCAAATCAAGTTTATCAAGAAACAAGGAAAATTTATTTGAAAACATAATTAAATCTAAATAAAAGCTAATCAAAATTAATAAAAATACCAGAATTTCCTAATAAATCATAAGCTAAAAATACTATAAAATTATGACCTATCAAAATTCCCCAAACTTAAACCATTATTCGTCCTCAAACAATAAAACAAAATAAGATTAAATAATATTAAGCAAGAAAAGACAAAACAGACTAGCTTAATATGGTTGGAGATAATTATTCACGATCTTAAAAATGTCAAAAATCTGTTAACATGAGAATAAATCAGGTGTTTTCCATGCTAGCCATATTTTTTATAAAAATTCAAACTTTTAACAAAACACATTCCTTAGTATGAATATAAATTGACAAGACCCCAACACCAATGATTGATCAAACTATGATAGATAAAATATGAATTTTCACCAGAATTATTGACCTTTAATTAATAGATGATGAATTTAAGTTCAATATTCCCATAGGCAAAATTAGTTATAGTTATCCCTTCTCCACAATTTTAAGTATTACATCATTATCAAGATCAAAAGGTCTTTTACTAAAATTATAATGGGGTTTGTAGGGTTTTAGTTTAGGTTAAAACAAATAAAATGGATATAGGAACAACAAAGAGTGTGAAAAGTGTATAATATCAAGATTTTAATTCTATAAAAACATGTACCTTTACTTGCTACGGGAGATTATCTTGAAGTTTTTCACTAGCTCATTACTCAAGATGCTTTGGCAAGGTCTCTTGATAATTCTTTGAATAATTTCTTCCTTGCTTTTGAGAATAATTTCCTCAAACTTGAATTTTTGATTGACTACTTTTCAAGGTGCTTCTCTTTGAATTTTTCTAATTTCTCCATTTGCTAGTGTTTGAATGAACAATTTCTCCCTTTTTATTTTCATGCTATATTTCTATAAAATCAAATCCTTTAATTATACATGATCGCATTTAGGGTAAAATTTAAACAAAATAGGTTTTAATGGCTAGGTTTTAATGAGGGTAACAAGAAAAATATTGAGTTATAGGCTTCAAATTGGTTGCAATGGTTATGATTAACTTAGGGTGGTCTAGGCCAAAATATGAATTTCAACAAATAATGCCTAAATCATCTCTTTCTAATGCGAGTACTTTAAAAATTTTGTATCAAAAGAATTTTCAATTTTGTTCTAGGAATGCCAAGATTAATTAGTATGGATCAAAACATGCAAATCTATCATAACAATTTCAAGTATGAGTGTTTATGATCTTAAAAATAAATATTCAAATCAAAGAGTAGCATTAAGTTAATCTTTCAAATTTAAACTAAAAACATGTTATAATAGAAAAACGACTAAATTTATAACAAGTTATTAGATTATGATAATTTTTAATCTCGCTTATACTCATTCCAACCAAATTAAACTAATAGAAGAGCAAAGATTTCCTTCCCCAACTTAATGTAACACATTGTCCTCAATGTGAGAAATAAAAATTTAGAAGGAATAACGAAGAACCTCTTACCATCATGGAAAATATACGATAAGCTAAAAATCTAAAAAAGAAAGAAAACATGCTAATAATAAAATTAAGTGTAAAAGAACAAAATGAAAAAGAACAGTCCCAAATAAAAATAAAAGACAAGAAAAAGAAATAAAACCAAGGATCAAAAGAGAACGCAGAAAAATCATTCTGAAGGAGGCAATGGAGGAGAGTGCTACAACATCTGAACCACTGTCTGGAGTTGACTGTTGATTCCCTAGTATTGAGTTTACATAGTGTCCAGACATGATTCAAGTCCTCCATGCATAATCTTGATTGACGAAAATCTGTCAGAGATCATAGTTTCTATCCCTTGGAACCGAGCATCAACCATGTGCATTCTAAACATTAAACGCGCAAGGACTTCCTCATTAGACATCAGTTTGCCGCTAAAAAGAGGGACCTGCTCCAGAAGTTCCAGCTCCAGTAAATGTTTCAAAACTTGGGGGTTGATCTTCTTCAATGCTAGTTGGATGTCCCACATCCTCTCCAATATCAGGATCAGGCCTCTCTTCTTGGGTTCCCACAACACGGTATGTATCCCATATTCTCTCAACGAGCTTCATATGTAACATGACATCCAAATTAAGTCTAGTCCCCTTCCCACCTCTAACAATATCATAAACAGGTCTAGCTATTCCAAGCATGCAAATAAGAAGCAATACGCATCATAAAACATCCCATCATAATAGCCCCTTTTTCTGCCCGTGCAATTCTAGCCCAACGTTGACATAACCAGAAACCCACATTAAGAAAAATCCCTTAATCGATAGCCCAAATAAAATACAACTCATAAGACCCCAACACTCCATCACTCTCACTTCTCCAAAGATGGTGTTAATTAAAAACTTGTGAATGTATCGATATGTTGGGTTACGTAAGTGGGAAGCCTTTGATACCCTAGGATTATAATTATTTTGCCCATTTAGATGGGTCCATGTAATACGATCGCGAAAATCTTTGGGTATTGCCCTAATGGCATTCTCAGTTGGAAACCCAAATATGTGGCTAACCTCACTCACTAAAAGTTCATAATTTCTCCTAAGAAGCCTAAACTTAATGTTGTTAGGGTACTCTTCATCCCATGGAAAGATAGTGGAAGAAAAAGAACTTAAAAATTCCAAAGTCAATGGCGCATACATAAAATCTTTCATGGAAATAAATTTGTCCCATTCAATTCTCTTAAGTGGCTCTATAACAGCATTCCTAAGATTAACCTTGTCTAAAGCTTGCTCATCTATAAAGCGATTGGGTAGAATAGGACGAAGAGAGAGTTTGTTGTACCTTTCATGCTGCTCGCTGAACTCAATTTCGAATGGTGGAGGAGGTGGTCCCGTGGGTGGAGGTGGTGGTGATGGAGGAGCAGAAGATGGTGTGGGTCGAACTCTCGTGGCCAAGGATGCAGTAAATCTACTTCTTTTGTATCTTGGTGGCATCGTGGAAGAGAGGGAAAAAGGGTATAATGAGGTGGTTGTGGAGGAAGAAGAAGAAGAATGGAAGTTTAGAGAGCTTTTAGGGAGAGTGGGGGTGTCATTTATGAGAGAAAAGAAAGAGTGGGTTTAGGTAGTCTATAAAGAGTGAGGGTTAGGGTTTGCGTAGGAACCGAAAGATGGTTTTAAAAGACTTGAACATGACGTGGGACGGGCGTGTTGAACACTGACCTGCAATCTAAAAGTAACATTCGCGTACCTAGCACGAGCGTGATCGATGGGCACGGTCTATGCTTCTATTTTTGGATTCGGCGTGGGCATGCTATCTAGCACGGCTGGGGCGTGCCAGACACTAACCTGTAATGTTCGACTTTTGCCCAGAGTTGAACGGGCTTGTTTTTTGGCACGACTAGGGCATGGCAAACACTGACTTTCAAAGGTTATTTTCTCGCTGGAACAGGCATGGGCGTGCTAGGGGGCACGGTCAAAGCGTGCTAGACACTGACCTTTAAAGGCAAAATTTGGCTTCCTCTTAGCATGGGCATGCCAGAGTCTGACTCTTAATTGCAAATTTGCTCTATTTGGCGCGGGCGTGCCGTCTGGCACGAGTAGAGGGTGCCAGAGTTTGACCTGCAAACAAAAATTTCTTGAAAAACATAAATAAAAAGGCAAGTCTGGTGAAATAAAAATGGGTCAAATAAAATAAAAACAAGGAAAATAGAGAAAAATAAAATGTACATGGGTTGTCTCCCACAAGCGCTTTTGTTTAATGTCATTAAGTTCGACTTATTACTCCCTTTCTTCAGGTGAGGCTCATTGTAGTCTTGACTGGATCAAAAGCTTCATGTCTATAAACCTTCAACCTTTGAGCATTAACTTTGAAGCTTCGACCTTCATCAACAATCTCAACCGCTCCATGTGGAAAGATTTCTTTTATGATGAAAGGTTCGGACCATCGAGAATTCAATTTACCTAGAAAAAGACAAAGTCTAGAGTTATAGAGTAATATCTTTTGTCCAACTCTTAGATCCCGCAAAATAATATGTGTATCATGCCACTTCTTAGTTCAGTCCTTGTAAATTTTGGCACTCTTATAAGCATGCATCCTCATTTCATCCACCAAGTGAAAGTGGTCTTTTCTTGATCCTCGGGAGCTATAGGAATTTGAAAATATCATGAATAACCATCTAGAAATTAATAGTAGGGATAACTTGCAAGTCTTTCAAGCATTTGATCAATGAAGGGCAAAGGGAAGTGGTCTTTACGTGTTGCTTTGTTCAATTTATGATAATCAATACACACACGCCAACCCGAGACAGTTCTAGTAGGAATTAACTCATTATTATTATTAGAAATAACTATCATACCTCCTTTCTTGGGAACAACTTGCATAGGGCTTACCCAATTACTATCCGAGATCAGATAAATAATTCCTGCATCCAAGAGTTTAATGATTTCAGTTTTGACTACTTCCTTCATGTTTGGATTCAATCTCCTTTGGTGCTCAATTGTAGGTTTCTGGTCTTCCTCCATCAAGATCTTATGCATGCACACACTTGGATTAATTCCCTTTAAATCTGAAATTGACCATCCTAAGGCTTTTTTATGCTTCCTTAAAACCTGCAACAACCTTTCCTCTTGATCAAGTGATAAGTGAGAAGAAATAATAACAGGAAAAGAATTATTATCACCTAAGAAAGGATATTTACGATGAGAAGGAAGTTATTTTAGTTCTAGCTTTGGAGGTTCGCTCTCTTCCTTACTTTTGATGTTTTGATCATTAGTATCAATGTTATCGATAATTGAGATATCTTTAACAAGCAAAGTGTCACCCACACAATTATCAACAACATCAATTCTAAAGCAATCATCCGAATCCATAGGAAGTTTGCAAGATTTTAGAACATCAAAAACAACTTCCTCCTGACCTACCCTTAGAGTCAACTTACTGTCGTGAACATTAATCAAGGCTCTTGCGGTTGCAAGGAAAGGTCTTCCAAGAATGAGGGATCCTTCTTTATCTTCATCAATGTCAAGAATAACAAAATCAATAGGAAAAATAAACTTACCTATCTTGACGAGTATGTCTTCCACAATTCCCCTTGGGTATTTGATCGAACGATCAGCTAATTGTAGAGACATCCTTGTTGGTTTCAGCTCTCTCATCCCTAGAATCTCAAAAACCTCATAAGACATAAGATTAGTACTTGCACCTAAATCAGCTAAAGCTTTATTGAAATCAAGATTTCCAATATTACAAGAGATAGAAAAACTTCCTGGATCCTATAACTTAGGAGGCAATTTATTTTGGATGATTGCACTACACTCCTCTATTAACATTACTGTTTCTTGATCGTCGATCTTCCTTTTCTTGCTCAAGATCTCTTTTAAGAATTTTGCATAACTAGCATTTGAGAAAGAGCTTCAGCAAAAGGAATATTTATTTGAAGCTTTTTGAAAACATCAAGAAATTTGAGGAAGCTTTTATCATCCTTGCTTCAAAGGAATAGGTGGAACATAGGGTTTTACCTCCTCTTTCTCCTCAAGATCAATGATAGGGATTTCCTTCCTCTCTTCCTTCTTTTTTTCTTTCTTTGGTGGATCCTCCAATTCCTTACCACTCCTCAAGTTAATAGCCTGTACCTGTTCCTTAGGATTTTTCTTAGTATTACTAGGTATCGTACCTTGAGGTCGAGAGGTCATCATGCTTGCAAACTGTTCTAATTGGATTTTTAAATTCCTAATTACTGCTAATTGGATTTTGTGATTTTCCCTAGTTTCATTCATGAACTCCATGTGAGATTTAGAAAGAGTAGTAAGGAGATCATCATGTACCTTTTTTTCTTGTGGAGGAAAACCTAGTGATGGATTCAAGGCGTTGTTTGGATTCCGTAAGAAAGGTTAAGGTGATTTCTCAGCTTATTATCATACGAAGTAGAAAATGGGTACTTCTTCCTTCCTTGATTCATCACGTAGTTGACTTGCTCCAAAGTTTGAGGTTTCAAATCGTCCAACATGCATTCCCCAGCTCCATGTTGACCATTGCACTTATCACAAGCTTGCACAATAGAATTAACAGAATTAATGGTCAACAAATCCAGTTTTCTTACCATATTATCCACCTTAGCATTAAGCGCAGTTATGGCATCAATCTCATAGATCCCTGCAGTCTTTTTCCTTTCCAAGGTATTTTGATAATGGTTATTGCTCGCCATCTCTTCTATCAAATCATAGGCCTCATCAATCCCTTTCCTCTCAAAAGATCTTCTAGCAGCTGCATCTAAAGTAATCTTAATGTTAGGAGATAATGCATTATAGAAAGTTTATACCTGTAACCACTTAGATAGAGCATGATGTGGGCACTTTCTCAACAGGTCCTTAAATCTCTCCCCAGCTTCATACAAGCTTTCTTGATCATGATGAGAAAAAGTTAATATCTCATTGTGTAGTTTGGTAGTCTTTGAAGATGGAAAGAAGTTTGCTAAGAATTTTCAAGCTAACTCATCCCATGTGGTAAAACTTCCTGTTCGGAACGATTGTAACCAAGCACATGTCATATCTCTCAAGGTGAAAGGAAATAATCTCAACCTAATATCATCATTAGAAACTTCATTTTGTTTAAAGGTATCACAAATCTCCAAGAAATTGGTGATATGGGCATTTGGATTCTCACTATGTAATCCTCCATATTGGATTGAGGTAGAAAGCATTTGAATAATGGCAAGTTTTATCTCAAAATTATTAGCTTCTACCCTAGGTCTGGTGATACTAGAGGTGGTTCCATTGAGAGAAGGGGTAGTGTAATCACATAGAGTACGAACAGGATTTCTTCGATTTTGCTCCAACTGGTGTTGCAATATCTCTTGTTCCTCTTGCTCCACTAAATTATGAATTTCAGCTTTCAATCCAGCCATGGTTGATTGCCCTTGCTGTTCACACTCTCAATTTCTTTTGCAGCATTATTCCTTCGATAAGTTCTTTAAATTTCTGGATCAAAACCTAAAGGTTCAACACTTTGAGATCGTCTTTGCATAAACACTTGAAAGAAACCTTAGAAAAATAAATGTCTAAATTAATAGTGGATTAATTGGTATTAATATTGGTAACGCCAATCCCCAGCAATAGCGCCAAAAACTTGACAGCAATTTTCGCAAGTGTACGAAATCGCAACAAGTAATAAAGAGTAAGTAGAGTATCGTCCTATGAAGATTGTATACCAGGTACCAAAATTATCCTAACCTACTATTATTTAAATGATAATGAAGAGAATAATTGTAAAAATAAAATAAAATAAAACAAGGTAGGAAAGATTTCAAGCAAGAATATTTGATGAAAAGAAATCAAGGTTTAAAAGCTACTAGGGATTTTGATTTCACTTAATTCTACCCAATTTACTTTATTAGTTGCCTAATCAATTTTAATTGTTCAAGTAGGGAAAACAACCCTAACAAGCTCTCCCGATGTATTGTTAGCTATTTTAACCCCGTCTAATTACCTATCTCCCAATAGTGCAACCAAATATGAATTAAATCATTAAGTTTTATGGTTTGTTCAAGAATTAATAATCTAAGGTTGTTAAATTATGAAAACCCCCCATGAGTCAAACCATATAGCTTCCACATCAAGTTATTATTCCCATATAATTTATTACCCTTTTCTTATCAAAAACCCTTCTTCTGATAGTGATTAATGAAATAAATCATTTCAAGGGAGAAACTCTATCTAGAAGCATTAAGTTCAATAATAAATTATATCTTGAACAAAGAAAAATAAATCTAATATCATAAATTGGTGTAGAAGTTAAGTTAAATCAAATCCCTAATATGAGAGTTTGATTCAACACAGTAATTAAATAAAATTCAAATAAATCTGAAAATAATTCCATAAATAATATGAACTAAAAACAAGATCAAGAGTTTAGAGATAAAAACTAGTCAACAATAGTGTAGATGGCTCCCTTGATTCTTTACACAACATGATTGCTTGAAGTCTTACAAAGAGAGAAAAACTAAGAAAAGAATAGAACTCAGAATTGAGATCTAAGATTCAATGATCAACGATAGATGCCCTAATTGCTATAGTGATCTCTCTTTATATAGACTTCATAGGGTATCTTCAAATTCGAGTAGGAAAATAGCTGGCCTAATTAATAAGAAACATAAACTGTTTTTTATTTGGATTCCTTCCTAATTAGGAGTCTTCTTTCAATGGGTTGGGCTTGAGTACTGCTATGGTGGGCTCTTTTATTAATCTCAGGTGGATCCATATATGGGTCGTCTGGGCTTCAAATCTTCATGGGCTAAATAGTGGAATTTGGCCTACTTAAATTTTCAGTGATTTTGCCTATTTTCCTGTTAAAAACCCTTTAAATAAAGCTTATTAAGAAACAAAGAAACTTATTTGAAAACATAATTAAATCTAAATGAACGCTAATCAAAATTAATAAAAATACTAGAATTTCCTAATAAATCATAAGCTAAAAATACTATAAAATTATGACCTATCATGTCTGTTACACCTTGTAAATTTATTCCACCAGTCCCTTTAGACCTACCTCTACCCTCTAGGTCATTCCCTTTATCATTTACAATAGTAGCAAAATCATTATCCCCAACCTCTATATTATAATCATCATCCCTAAGCTCTTCTTCTACACCATTCCCATTTACCCTAGGCTAATTTAGTACATCTTCTAAACCCTCACCATCTCCTGCCTCACTTTGCTCACCTCCTCCCACTTCTTCTACACCCTCTCTCGCTGCTGTCTTATTTTGCTCATTTACTCCCACTTCATTTTTCTCACCCACTCCCACATTTTCATGTAAATTTATTATACTACTTCCCATTAACATAAACTCAAAGTCCTCATTAAGTTCCCATTAGTTCAAGTCACCTAAAGGTTATTGAGTATCGCATAAGGGTTGTTGGGTATCACTTAAAGGTTGAGAACTATCACCTAAATGTTGAGAACTATCACCTAACAATTTCTCAGAGGGTGGCAGACACAATAGTCTAGGACTAGAATGTTTATTTGAAGTATCTGTATTTGAAGTGCTTGCTTTAGATGGTTTTTGAGTTGCATCAATAGTTTTATCAATAGTCTCCCCTATAACTATAGAACTTCTAAGAGCATTAACATTTTGGACCTCCTCAATTTCAACAACTCCAAGGTGTTCCACTATAGATGAATGATCCCATAATCAATACCATATAAAGACATTTCATAGACATTACTTTCTTTTTCAAGTGACTTGAGATCTTCACTATAGGCTTTACCAGGCTCTAACCACCAATGTCTAAAAATATCCTCTATAACCATCCTTTGTAAGACTCTCTCTACCTTAATAACATACATCCTATCTATAATGCAAGATAGTAGATTAAACTCATACCCACCAAAATAACCATGCTCCCCCTTTAAACCTCTATAGTGAATAGTTAAATCATAATCAAGCCCTTCTACTCCTAATCAAAACAAAAAAAAGCAACAATTTTAAACTAAACATCAATAACAATGAAAAATGAAGATGCAGTGAGAAAATTTAAACATGTTAGTAACTTAAAAACCCTAATCAATACACAACCACCGTATTTAACATGGAGACCAAACACTAGTAGGACCACATGTACTGCCATGCTTTTTGCCCTTTTCAACCACACACAAAATTGAAAGCAAAAATAATAAAAAACCTCAACAATGTTGGACCACATGTTCTCTACAACAAACACATTGAATATAAAATATGATAGAATAGGATAAATACCTATTAGGTTTATAGCCATCGAGGCAATGGGTTTAGGTTCCATCGATTGTCTCTTTTCCTTTCTTTTTTTTAATTATAATCTGTGCGACAACGACAGTAGGAAAAATCAAAAGATCTTCCCCTTTCTTGTTTTTTTAATCTCAAATCATTCCTATAAATGATAAAAAAGTTAACATTTTAAAGGAGTTGGGACACGATTTGGGGTTCAGCTCAGGAGGAATGGAATGTGTTTGAAAATTATCAATGAAAGGGAGAGAAAAGATAAAAATTATATGTGTAATCGGGAAAGAGATGAGACAAAGAGAGAGAGAAGCCCTAAGTGATGAGATGGAGGAGAGAGAAACGGGCTGAAATGAAAATAAAAGAGTTTTTTCATTTAATAAAATACCATGTGTTAAATACATGGCAATCTGCGACTAGAACTTTTTAATTACATCAAATATCATTTTACTATTATAAATTGGGGTTATTTTTAAGATATAAATTGAAGATAGTACCCTATTAAGTGACTACCTCTTATAGTTTAAAATCATTCTAATGAAAATTACCTATAAACTTGTTATGGCAATAGAAGGAAATGGTACTTGTTATAGCAGTAGCAGGAAATGCTTTAATTCCCTTTCAAGATCATTAGCATTGAGAATCTACATTATAGTCCCTAGCTTGGAATCTAGTTATCAGTCTATGAAAAAGATCTAGTTTTGGTTGGGAAGGATTTTGCTTCATTCTACCTATGTTGATAGACTTAAGAGAGAATTTGCAATCTCTTGGTTTTAGAAAGTACTCAAAACTCTCTAAAAATTTCCTCCCCATTTCCATTACTAAAAATTGAGGAAATAATTCTATGGAGAAATAACTTCTCCTACAATTTAGGGAACATAACTGACATGAAAAGTAACCCACAAACATCATAAATAAGTAAAACAACTGCAATTACTCACAAAAGACAACTACCATAAAAGGATAAAACAAAAATTAAAAATAAAATCTAAAATTCCTAGTGTGGTACTTCTACCAGTCTGCTACTTTTGTGCAGCACCATGTGTGAATCTCTTGTAAATAACATCATATGGTTTCATAACAGTCAGATATTTACAAGGACAAGTTTCACATAGTTTAGGTTTACTACGAGTCTTGAGAGCCTTAAACTTACCTAGGTCTTAGTGTCAGTCAGGTTCATGATTTCAGGCCATGACAAAATAACAGATAGCTAATATTCTTCTTTTTCACATAACAATTTTAAACTTAATTTTAGGAATCATTTGAAAATCATAACATGTTAAAACAGACATCTTTTCTTTTAAAATCCATAAAACTCTTATTTTAATAATTTCCTTTAAGAAAACAAAACAATTTAGCAAAATATTGGTGAAATCAAACACATTTTAACTTAAATTAAAATAGCAAGTTAGTATTGCACTAATCTAAATTGAAAAGCTTCCTTAGCCTTTCTTCTTTATTAATTAACTCTTAAAAATAATTTTTATGGCTTATCTCAACTTATAAACAAATTATATGATATATTTTAGTTCTTTGTTTTCACTCTTCATTGATATTTAAATTCCTTAGCATTCGTATTCATAATTCACATTTACTCTCTATTTTCCTTAAATGTTATAATTTATATTCTTATCAATTCAATATTTCTTTGGGCATATATTTAAATTTTTTGTTTACTTTAATTATTAAAAGAAATCATTAGCTTTACTTAAATTTATTTATTAAAACCATTTAGCAAAACATGATTTTTCCGTAAGAAATTATATCTTACTTTTCAAACCATTTAATAGTTAATCTTTTAAATTCCATTTAAAAACAAGCATTTATCTCATTTAGTAAAATCAAATGTAAATATGTGCCCATATACATATATTTATTTAAATTTTTTTGGCTAACTTGATTTTATTTAAGAAATTATATTTTATTTCTTAATTAAATTTGATAATTTTCTTTTTAACACCATTAAAAAAATGCTTAGCTTATTTATGAAATCAAGTGTGTGTATATATATTGTTATATGTTTATGAATTTTTTATAGAGATATTTGAATATGAATTTGTCATTTTTTTTGGTTTATGAACATTAGTAGAACTCCTGAAGAGCTTCCAAAGATTATAAATTCCTGAAAGAAAGAGTTTGAGATTAAAAAAAATTGAACATATAAAGTTTTGTCTCGACCTGAAAATCGAGCATTTCATAAATGGGATTTTCCTTATGAATCTACATATATGACTAAGTTATTTAAATGATCTTATGTGGATAATAGTGTGGTCACTTGATGAGAAGATGACCATTTTTCACTTTGAGAAGATGACCATTTTTCACTTTGAGAAAATTATGAAGAACTCTTGACCTTGAAGTACCATATCTTAATGCAATAAAGGCGCTAATGTATCTTGCTACTCATACTTGGCTTGATTTTTATAAATTTTATTAGCAAGATATAGTTCTTCATGGATATGAAGAAATTAAATAGAGTTAAACATATATTTGACATCTCCATAGCACAATAAATATGAATTATGTTATAACTAACATGTCAAAATCAATTTTGATCGGCTATGAAAATGCAGGTCACTTGTGTAATCCATATTATGTTAGATTATAACCAAGTCGTTCACTTACATGAGGAGGTATAATTATTTCATGGCAGTCAAAAGACCAAACATTGCTACTACTTCATTTAGCCATGCAGATATTTTAGTAACTCATGAAAAATGATGAAAAGTATGTGCAACAAGATCTCAAGATTTATTTTCATGAAGGGGAGTAAATACGCACTGTACTCTTTTTTTCTTTAACCAAGGTTTTGGCCCATTGGGTTTTCCTGGTAAAAGTTTTTAATAAGGCAGTATTTCAACGCATATTTAAGAAAAGAATAATATATTTTTTTTCCTTCACTAATATTTTTTTTAGTAAGGTTTTAATGACACATATTCTTTAAAGAATGGATATTCAAGGAGGATTGTTATGAAATAAGTGGATGACTTATATGAGTTAGAAGTCTGTAGTCTTAATTACCGTGAACTCGATATTCCTAATTTATAGAGGACTATTAGTATTTCACTTGTATAACTATATATATGTGACTTCTCATCAATAATAATACACTCTCGTATTCTCTTCCATATTTTTTGCTCTTCATTCCTTCTCTTTCTTTTTCCTAGTTTTATGTTATTTCATAATAGATATTACTTTTTATGAGAAGTGTAGTACTTATATTTAGTTTTTCTTTTATTTCTTCATTTTTACTATAAAATTATTGAATTAATAAGAAAGTACTCATTTTAATTTGTAATTCTAAAATTTTTCAAATTCTATTTAACTGACGTAATTCTTAATGACTTATAAAATGCTATATCTTAAGAATTTTTTTTAGCATTAAGAAATTTCTTGGATCGAAAAGAATTTAAAAATAGTCAATGAGGCACAATAAACATACTTAAGAGATTTACCCCTTATTTGGATTATGAAATTCATTTAGAAATTTATATTTTGGTGTTTGAAATGAAAAAATAATGTAGATTTCGATCGTAGAAATTCAATTATATGAAATTGAAAATCGCTACATTAAATTCCAAAAAAACTAAGCAATCTAATTTTTTATAATAAAATTATCATTTTTTTCTATAAAGTCAATTTTTTTACTTATTTTAACTTATTTATTTTAAAAAACTTGAAAATATTTAAAAATTTTATTTTTTTTAGAAAAATATTTTCTTATTATTATGCTTTTATTTTATTTTATTTTTTTATATTTTATTTAACATTTTATAGCATTTTTCCTATTGGAGAGAGATTCAAGTTAAATATGTATTTGTCACTAAATTAAATGCAATAATTTCATTGATATTATTTTTATTCTATATATTTATTTTAATAAAATAAAAAAATTATGCATAACATAAATATAATTGGCATTTATTATTTATATTTATCAAATTATTATTTCAAAGACATTTTAAAAAATAAAAAAATAAATTTTCAATTATAAATCTATTTCATATAAGATTATGTGCAATTCAATTGAAAAATCTTAAATTTCATTAAGACTATATTTGTAATTTTATCATCTCTCATATTTTTTATTGTTATGGATTATTATTTGCATACAATATTATCCATGTGTGTTTGTTCATATATATATACAAAAAGATAATGCATAGACACATGGCCCATAAAGGTGCCATGTGGCAGTAATTTGTCTTCCCAACATGAATTTTCTTGTTTACATTTATCTCCCTCGTAATTTATAAGTAATTTATAAATTTTATTCAGAAAAATTACATTTTAAATATTGATAATTTTTTACAATTAAAAGTAATTATCACTGTCATTACCGTTAGCCACCACCAATCCATAAACTAAAAATATTAATATTTTTTTCTAAATTTTAATATTACAATTAAACAGTTAAACACAAAAAGAATTCTAAAATAAATTATTTTTTGACAAATGTAAGAAGTCAATAAAAAACGAAGCTAACATAACAGGTAAATTGTTCAGTCAGTAAAAAATGCAGCCTCCCGAGTTCTGAGTCCGGATTGAGTCCCTGCCTTGACTTCTGTCCATTTCAAAGCTGCAGTCAATATGTTTTACCGCAACAATGATTTCACAATGGAGCGCACGTGATACATTTTTAAGGTTTCAAACTTTAACTCCTGAAAGTTGGAGGGTATACCAACTTGGTCGGTCATGAGTTATTAATGCTAAAAAAGTTGCATGGAAATTTCATAAACGGATTGCCAAAAAATAAAATTATTGTAAAACAATAAATCTGGAAAATCATTTATTTCTAAGAGAATAATAAAAAAAATCTTCTGATACCATGTGAGTGACACGTAGATTAAAGAGAAAACGAGAGAAAAGAAAAGAAAGAGAAAAAAAATTAACTTCTGATGCCATGTGTCAATTTGTAACTAAATAAATTATCTCTCAATTGTAAGCACTAATAAGGTAAATTTACAATATCAATAGCCTTCTCAAAGATATGTAGGTCAAAATTCTTTTAACAAATTTAAAATTCTTAGCATATATAGTTAAAAAAAATAGAATCCAAGCATATATTCCGATGTATATATTCTTATTGTTACAGAAATTGTAAGTGTATATTCTACATACGTTCAACTTTAATCGAGAAAAAAATTCCGTATCTTAGGTAAATCAAAATTCTTTTGTTCCTTCTCGTGCATTTTTATAATTAAACAAATAAAAAAGAAATTTCTTTTTCTAGAAAAAATAACCTAGAAATTTCATTAATAGGAAAATAGATATAGATATAACATATGTTTCAATATTTTTATATAGGAAGTCTAATAATATACCATTTATATAAAGAAAAAAAAAACACAATTTTGATTTGAAGTATCTGATCGAATTGACAGAGTATAGCATTCGTGTCATATACAATCGCTTGCTCATTTGGTGGCTATCCATTGCTACTTTTCGATTCCATAGTCTTTTTTACAAGTTCGATCTGATTACCTTTAAATTTCTTCTTTTTATTAGAAGGAAAATATGCATTTCTTTCTGCAAGATTATCCAAATAACAAAAGGTACTATCTTAACTTCTAAAAGCTAGTGTAAACGTTGTATTATAGATATTGTGTTCAGCAATAATTTTTATGTAGTTTTTAACTTTTTGACTGGTCAAAATATTAAACACTATTTAAAAGGTTAATTGGTAACATAATGTTTGAATTAATTTTTAGAGATTAGGGTAGTATTTTGTGAAAAGTTAATTCATATGACATTTACGTTTTAGCATTTTATGAAAAACTACTCAAATAGTTAACAGTTAAATGCTAGTAAAACAACTAATTTTTTTAAATAGACGTCGAACATTATAAAAAATAGCGTTTAGAATGCTAAAATCTATTTAAAAAACTATTATAAAACACAACCTTAATCTAAGGTTGACTGTCTTGAGAAAGTAATTTATAATAGTGCTTTTATCACGAGAGAAACAGAAAAACTAACATCATTCATTTTGAAACAATTTGCGTTGCCTTAAATTTTCATAACCCTTAAATGAAAAAAAATCAAATAACCCGTAAAATTTGATAAAATTAAATTATCCCAAAATAAATTCTCTTATTTATTTTGGTCCTTTTTGCGTTGCCTTAGTGCCATCATCAATGACCTTCCAAATTATTCCATTCAAAAAGAGATCAGCCTTTGGACATTTTAAAGGTGTTTTCACTTTAGAAAGTGGGACTACGCGAAGTTCCACTTGTGCGCATATATAATTTAATTTATTGTAATAATAATAACAAAACGTCGACTGCCATTTCTTTTTGTTCAGCTTTAAAGAAAATGAAGCAAATTAATCTGGATATGTGAGTGACACGTAGATTTATCTTTAAAGGATAAGACTAACATATATTGGGTACGTACACTCAATAATAATAATATGGATAATTATAATATTATGAAGTAATATATTCTCGTATTTTTTCTCATATTTTACTCTCTATTATTTTTTTTTTTAATTTTATATTATTTTATAATACATTATCAGCATAATTTATTCTACCGTTTTAAATTTTCATTCGTTCTACCAATCTTTTAATCAAATTGCCTAAAAGAGGATAATTTATAGTTTGTGATAACCAAAGATAAGATCTGAGTATGTTAATTTATTCATGGTGAAAGGTAATTCTCTATGCATTGTTATGATTAGTTATTTAATAATCTACAAAAAAATGATAATCTGGAAGTTCAATCACTCATATGATAATATTATTGATTTACTCATCAACGTACTTTCTATTTTTACTATAAATTTTGAAGAATTGATACACAAATTGGACTGCATAAACTCAAAGAATTCAAAATTTATCTTCATGAAAGGGAGTAAATACGTATTATACTTTTTTTTCCTTTAACCAAGGTTTTTTTTTCCCATTGGATTTTCCTCGAAAAGAGTTTTAATGAAATAATATTTCAATGCGTATTTAAGAAAAGAATAATGTACTTTTTTTTCATTAAAATCTTTTTTTCCACAGGGTTTTTTCTTAATAAGGTTTTAATGAGGTATATTTTTAAAAAATGGATATCCAATGACAGTATTATGAAATAAGTGGATATTTGACTGCAACTTTCACAAATGCACGAAATCACAACAAGTAATAAAGAGTGAGTAGAGTATCGTCCCACAAAAATTGTATACCAAGTACCAAAATTATTTTAATCTATTATTATTTAAACGATAATAAAAGAGGCTATTTGTAAAAGTAAGTGAAATAAAATAAAATAGTAGAAAAGAATTTAAATAAGACTAATTGATGAAAGAAATCAAAGTTTAAAAGCTACTAGGGATATTGACTTCACTTAACTCTACCCAATTTATTTTATTAGTTTGTTAATCAATTTTAATTGTTCAAGTAGGGGAAACAACCCTAAAGTCAATAACAAGCTCTCCCGATGTATTGTTAGCTATTTTAATCCTATTAATTACCTATCTCCCAATAGTGCAACTAAACATGAATTAAATCATTAAGTTTTGTGGTTTGTTCAAGAATTCATAGTGTAAGGCCATTAAATTATGAAAACCCCCCATGAGTCAAACTATATAGCTTTCGTATTAAGTTATTATTCCCATGTAATTTATTACCCTTTTCTTATCAAAAACCCTTCTTCCGATAGCGATTAATGAAATAAATCAATCCAGGGGAGAAACTCTGCTTGGAAGTATTAAGTTCAGTAATAAATTATAACTTGAATAAAGAAAAACAAATCTAATATCATAAATTGGGGTAAAAGTTAAGCTATATCAAATCCCTAGTATGGGAGTTTAGTTCGACATAGTAATTAATATAAAACTCAATAAAATCTGAAAATAATTTCATAAATAATAAGAATTAATGGAAATAAAACAAGATCAAGAGTTTAGAGATAAAAACTAGTCAAACAATAGCGTAGACGGCTCCCTTGATTCTTTACACAACTTGTTTGCTTGAATTCTTATAAAGAGAAAAAAACTAAGAAAAGAATAGAATCCAGATTTAAGATCTAGAATTCAATGAAAAATCGATCAATGAATGAATCAATATATCCCCCCTATGGTGTTTTGATCTCTCTTTATATAGACTTTATAGGGTATTTTCAAATCCGAGTAGGAAACTGATTTGAATTGGATTCCTTTTCTGTTTAGGAGTCTTCTTTCATCAGGTTGAGCTTGAGCAATGCTTGAGATGAGTCTTTTTAGTATTTCCATGCAGCTCATGCAAAGGCCATGCCCATATCTTAAATTTACACAGACTGAGTAACTAAATTCGGCCCGTTTGATTTTCCAGTAAGTGCCACGGCCATGACACTACATGACATGCCCGTGTACTCTCCTGACTTGGCCATGTTGAGCTCTTAGATTTCTAATTTCAACCCCAACCTTCTTCGATGCGATTTTTGGCTATTTTCCTGCTAAAAACCCTTCAAATCAAGCTTATCAAGAATCAAAGGAACTTACTAAAAATATAAATAAATCTAAGTGAAAAACTAATTAACTAATTTAAAAATACTAAAATTTTTAATAAAAACTAAG
>CANUEX010216190.1:0-18884 GCA_948099535.1 Jatropha multifida | reverse complement strand
TTAATCATATGACATGGTTGTTCTGAAAGGCATTCCGTTTCTTATGAGAGATCATTATTCATGGTTACCTCTACATATGACATATATATGTTGAATCAACATTCATATATCTACAGGAGCATCCATGACTAATTAAGAGGTTTTCTTTTAGTTTCCTTCTTTATTTAGGATTCTTAATTAAATTAAAGAATGTTAATCAATGCAGAAATAATTTCAGTTTCCCTTCTTTATTCAGGATTTAGCTAGATAGGAATACTGTTCAGTCTAGGAGTATTAGCTAATTAGGATATTTTTCAGTATAGAATTAGGATTTGTCCTGGCTAATATAAATAGGACAGCAGCAATTAGTTTTAGGCAATTGTTTTTTATCTATGAATTCAGAATTTTAATTCTAAGGTTTCTTTGAAACTGATATGTTATTTTGTTCCAACCAAAATCATCCGATCCTAGCCCTACTTGTTTAGAGTTAATTTGCCTTAAATTCTTCCCGTGTTAAAACCTTTTGTTACTTTCCGCATGCCTATATTAATAGGAGCCAGACTCCTTTTCCTGGCAGCATTCGAGATTATGCAGGATTATACACGAAAGATCCTTTTTTGGCTTTCTGTTTAGCCCTAGGGATAAGAGTAATAATTTGCCTGTGTTAGTTGCTTAAAGCCTATTATAACGATATATATATATATATATATATTCTCCCTTATAGTTGTTATTTGCTAATTGTTATGTAAGGTATGTTTCTTTTTGTATTTTCTTGGGCAAATCAGTGACAAATGAAGTATCTAAAACTTTTCAAGGTTGAAGTTACCAGGGGGCACCATTTCTAAAATTTCTTCATATGCCCTTAATGCTATCACACTAAGCAGAGATGTATAAGTTGTGAGGCCTTGGAGTTGCCTTGTAGTATTATATTGAACAACTGGTCTCTCACTTTTGCATAAGATGTATAAGTTGTGTGTCCTCTTGCATGTTTATACCTCAACTAATCATATGAAAAATGCGTCTGTTGCATTACTCTGTGGAATCTCCTTTTGAGAAGGTATGAAAAGAATCTCTAATTTTGCTGTGAATTTTTTTTTTTTTTGGTGTTTTCTGGATAGGTTTTGATAGGGAAGATATCAACTGGAGCCCAGAATGACTTGGAGAAAGTAACAAAGATGACTTATGCCCAGGTAGCAGTTTATGGTTTCAGTGAAAAGGTGGGTCTTCTTTCGTTTCCTGAAGGAGAGACCAAGCCGTATAGTGGCGAGACTGGTGCAATCATAGACGCTGAAGTAAGAGAATGGGTGGCCAAGGCTTATGACCGTACTGTTCAGTTAATTGAGGAGCACAGAGATCATGTGGCTCAGATTGCAGAGCTTTTGCTTGAAAAGGAGGTTCTTCGTCAAGATGATTTGGTTAGGGTTCTGGGCGAGCGTCCGTTCAAGTCAAGCGAGCCAACAAATTATGATAAGTTTATGGAAGGATTCCGAGATGACGACAAAGAGTCCAAAGAAACAACAAAAAATGGGACTGTGGTTGATGATGGATCAGCACCCTTGGACCCGCAGGTAGTTCCGGCTTAGCAGCTGATAAAGTTTATGGCTGTATAAATGGAATGTATTTTTTTCTTTTGGTCAAACAACTGATGATTTCAAATACTGATGCACATATCAAAACCTTTTTGATGGTGCAGACAGCTAATTATGAATTGTCATATCGATTTTGGGTCGGTTTCTAACAGTAGAGACGATAGCCTTTTTAGGTTGATATTTCTTTTTCAACAAATGAATTGAATAGATGCCAAAGCTGCGAATGTCTGTTAGCATTTGGTTGATGTCTATTGGGATATTGAATGCTTTTGTAATGTCTGGTATCTTTGAATCAGTAGGGGGTGATAACTAGTTTTGGACTTTGCTGCAATTTCACAACCAGAAAAGGCGGTGGATGTACGGTGTTTATATTAATATTAAATAACGTTATGATGCTTGTGATGGTGACATTGATTCTTTAATTCATTTGCAAATTTGGCTGTTTATGCTAATTTGGACCTTTCAAAGCTATTCCTATCAATTGTTTGTGGTGTGTGCTAATTTCCCCTGCCAAAGGGTTTTGTATGATATGACAATAACGTGAATCTTCTACGTAAAGCAACAGACATTGCATGGAAGTCTCCCTACCTCAAAAAATTTTTAGGTCAAGATTTTTGGCTTTTGATTTTGTTTTATTTTATTTTTTATGCTAATGTCATCAGATAAGAGGCTGAAACTTACCCTTTGAATGAGTTTTTATAATTTTTTTGGTCGGCTAAATCAGTAAAATATAAATGTCATATATACAAGTAAAATATCAACCACAAGTCGATCCAAACCAAAGGTATTTGGGTTGTAATGGAAAGGTATCTTTAGTGCAAATATTACATAGAAAAAGATTGAATTTTTGACAATGACTGAATTTGATAAGTCTTGAGCAATTAGATCAGAAATGGAGGGTCAGAAACTGAGTGGAAAATCATATTACACAAACTGCTTTTTCTGCTTAAAAAAGCCTGCCTCTGTTACTTCCCAAAATTAATGGCCTCCTTGTTGGAAAGCAAACATTTATGGATTTATACACTTTCCATTTGAGACTCTAATAATTCACAAACGAATGATTTGTGTTTCTTTGGCTTCTTCCAATTTTCAAATCTTTATTATTTGTATAAATTTTTTATATTTGTGTTAGGATAAATATGGTGCATCGAAGTGGAAAGTCTCGTTTTATCAAAATATACTACGTAACATTCAAAATGGGAACAGACCTTATAGTTTCCGGCTGCATGATATAATGCAATTATAAACTTCAAAACCAAAAGAATTGTTTTTAATGTCACTTTTTTTCTTTTTCTTTTCCTTGTGGTAACAACAACTAACCAAACATTTCTTTTTTTTTTTTTGGTGCTTTCTCTAATCAATCATTGGTGGATTAAACAAAGTGGGATTTACCTCTTTAGGCAATTTTTTAGACTTATTTGTTTAATCAAACTTCAAGGAGTTTGCTAATTAATGTTGAAAGGGTGAAAATGACAAAATTGAGTATTAACTGATAAATTAGCATTACATAAACCTTCAATCTATAAAAAAAAAAACAACAACGACAATCTTATAGTCATACAACGCAAATTTGTATTGCAAGTTCTTTTTATTCTTCCATTCTTGTAAGCGCAATTCACAAAGCATCAAATTATTATTTCTTCTATCTCAAAATAATAATTCTTGAGGTTGAGGAGGTTATCTATTTTAGTGGAAAATGACACAAATCAATATGAGTTGTTTAAATGATATTCTGAAATAAATAATTAAAATTTCAATTCAAAATTAAATAAAATGACCAATAAGACCTCTTACTTACCACTGGAACGACCAATCATATCAGATTAATATTGTAAATATATATTTTTGTAGGAAGTGAAAACAGTCTTGGAGAATACTTGTTGTATACGTTTCACTTATCACTTGATAATCCAATAAAAGATGAAACCAACGCAAAGTGAGCACAAAAACAAAAATGATTGATTCAGAATATTTTTGACTCTTACATAAAAAAATAAATATATAAATAAACAAGTGATTCATTTATTTTAAGAAACTTATTTCCAAAGCTAAGAGCGTAGGTTTTAAAAATATAAAATAAATATTATTTGTCAATTTTTCTGCAATTATAGCCATATATGTCATAATTAGCAAAAGAAGAACACCTGTAAGTAAGAGCATGATTGATCATGCAATTTAAGACAATTACAAGAATATCCCACACCAGATATTTGTGTATCTTATTATATAAACACCAGCCCTAGATATTTCTTAGGCCTTAATAATACTAATGACACTACGAATCACTCATGACTCTGCAAAAATTGGTTATAAATCTCCTGATATTGACATGACTACTTACCAAATTCAAAAACTTTATCTCGCCATTATCAAACTAATATCTAATTGTTATTAGAATAGCTACGATTGTCTGAAAGAGCTATAAAATTCATTGGTAAAATTGTCTTATTAAAGAAAAAGAACCCTAATCACTCAAACGTGAAAAACATTGTTAATTGCATTGGGCAGAGATAAAGTGTTTGTTATGATAAAAAAATAATATGATTTAACTAGATTTGCTGAATGATCACAATGCCAAGGATCTCCGTTGCTGTAGCTTTCTCAGTCAACCGCCCTTACCGACTGAAAGCCAAGAGCCTCAATAATATACCCAAATAATTAGAAAAAAAATATATATAATGGGTAATAAAAAATGATTAAGAAAGAAAAAAAAGAGGTCATGGTCATAGTCATAGACATAGACATAGGCAGCCAGCCCAGATGGTTGAAATAATTGAGAAGAAAGAGTTAGAAATGAGCCTTTCAAAGGACCCCAACCCACCACTCTGCATATGATTTTTCCAACTACGTAACTATCTGCCCTACTAAATTATTATAATTTTAGTAATTAGTGATCAGTGAATGAGAAATAAATCCCTAATTTAAGGATCTCAAGCTTCCCCTTTTGCGGTTTTTTCAGCCACTTGCTCTGTACTTTTGTTTTGCTTGCAAATCCAATCTCAGGGCTCCAATTATATCTTCTCCTACAACATTAAAATAACTATGGATTTGTGACATCATCAGTCTCCATTTAGGTTAGTCATTTTCACCAAATTAGTGGCGGCTTAATTGTAAGTCCATGTATTTTTTAATCTTCTAATAAATATTATATTATATTCTATGATTTATTTATTTAGAAAATTTTCTTTTCTTTTTTGTAAAAGAAAGATTTAATTTTTCCTTTTAACTTAGAGCGTAGATTTTCTATATTATTTGATTAAATTTCATATTTTTAACGCTGGGTGTGATTTTGCATTTTTGCTTTTGCCTCGAAATGTCCTCTTCCATCACATCTACCTTCTCTTTTTTTCTTTTACTTTAGCAATTGAATCATGATTCAGAAAAGGGGTCAATTTTTCATTTGGGTGATTAGTAAAATTGAAGTGTGATTAGTTAAATTTTTGTATGGATAGCTACAAAAGCATTACCATATATTACAACATTAATTGAAAAATGGAAGTAAAGAATGAAGGTAATGTAATGATTAAAATGCGTGTCTTGTAAGAATTTCCTAACTATCATTGCTCTAATCTATGTGATGAACTGATAACTCTACAAACTAACAGACGTGAGTTTTTTGTCTTTCACTTCAATTATATGATCACAAGGGGTCCAACATTATTATATCATACCTCACCCACTTATATACCATTGCTTCATCAATTCGTCTTTCATTTTTTTATAATTTACTAATATATTATTCTCACTTATCACTCAAATTACTTCAATCATATTTTGCATTTTATCTATATTTTAGTCTCATAATAAGTAAATAAATGTATTCTTGATGAAATGGTGATGGTTCTTTTTTTTTAATTAAAATTCTCTGAGTTGTTTGACGTGAATTCGATTAATAGACTTTTGATACGAGATTAATATATATATAAATTAAATTTTTTTCCAATTTCATAAAGTAAGCCAAAGTAAAAATATATATATATATAGATGTAATCTTATCCTATCAATGATAGAAGAAGAGTACTATTTAAAAAAAAAGAAATCAATAATAGAACAAAAACCAACAATAGAACAAATTATTGAGATTAACATGTGCATCAAATCAAAACATTTTTGCCACTTATATTTCTAAATTATTATTAACTTACTGATAGATATGCTGATTGCTTGCTATCATGTCATGTTAAAGGCATTTCTTTCATATTTGAGAATAAAATTTTTAAATTATAAAATTTCTATTATTTTTAATATTTTTTATAGTCTCATCAGATAAAAGCTTTAATATTTTTAACTAATTTTCAATATTACAACTAAATAACAAAAAATAAGTCATTTGAAATATATTTTTCAATAAATTATTTTATGAAAATAAACGGAATTTGCTTCACACTTTATTGACAAAAATGTATTATTTTGAGCATATCATAAAATAAACATTTTTTATTTATAAATCTCTTAATTCTGATATTAATTGCTTTTTTATTTATTGAAAGGTTCAACGGCGGAAAAAAACACTGCAGACTACAAAATAGGAAAAATTGTTTATTGAATTCATTAAATTAGTAAAAACACTTATAATGGATAGATTTTGAATTTGAAATTTTTCACTATTCGTAATATGAGTGAGAAACGGGAAGACCTCACGAGATTTGTTATATATTAATAGTTTGCCTTTGATTGGATAAAAAAATGAATTTTTCTTTTGAAAATTATTTTTATAAAAAAGTTTTCAACGATTGCTTTTGTCCGACAAATGGTAGAACGAGTAAAATGAGTAAAATGTGAATTATAACCGACTTAACTGAAAGGAACACACAATTTTAAACATCAAAACTGTTACTTTTTATTTAATTTTTGCTAAAAAAATATAATTATTATTTAAGTTAACACTTAAAATTTATTTCATATACCATGAAAATAAAAAAGAGTATTTAAGTTAACAAAGCATGTGCAACATTTATTTTTATCATGAGTTGTATTTCTGTTTCTTAAATTTCATTTATTTTCAGAAAATAATTTAGCTTTAAAAAAAATGAGAAAATATTTTCTTTTCCAAATAATTTATTTTCTATTGTTTGGTTATAATAAAAAAATTAATTAAAAAATATTAAAATTCTTAATATTTAAGACTATAAAAAGATTTCAAACTCATATTTGAAAATTTTATTGTTAAACATGAGTCTTTCCGTTTAAGTTTGTTGACATTCAGAAAATATTTTTTTCGTATTAAAATAGAAAGTTATTGTCCTTTAAAAAATGATTTATTTTTTCGAATACTTTAAATGTTAGAAAAATATTTTTTACAATAATTTATAATTTTGAAAAGTGAGAAAAAATGGATGGACCAGAAAAGAAGTGGAGAATATTTTATTATTATTATTATTATTATAAAGGGAAGAGCTTTGGTACACCAGAAGAGTCCAGATATTTATGATGGCGTTCCGTTGAGCATTGAAGACAATACTTAGAATCTTTAATTTTCAATTAAAATATTAAATTCAAAGGGTTATAAAAACACAAATTGGGATCCAATTTGATCACTTTCACATCTATTGTTAACTTGTTTATAATTACAATACGCCAACGCTTTAATCAAGTTTAGCAAAACTAATCTTTTTTAGTTAAAAACCTTTCTTTTTAGCTGTCCTTCACACTTTCTGCCCTTTTGTACAGCTGTGTCCCTCTTTCATTATTTTCATCATATTTTTACACGTGATCATTATTTTTCTATGGGTAATTGGTTATTTGAAAGTACATATTTGACCTTTTCAACAATAAAATTTTGAAATTTTTTTCAAATTTGATTTTAGACTCATAGAAAATTATATATATTGACCACTAACCTTGCTTTTACTTTCTTATATCAACCGACATTATGATGTAATTATTTCCCTTTGTAAAAATTCAAATAAATCAAAATAAAAATAGAAGGGTTTAATAGTTTTTTAATCCTAAAAGAATATTACTTGATTGGTTGGCAAGCACCAATTGAACAAATGGAATGAATTTGATAAAATTGGGTAAAGAAGGAATATGAAAGATGGAAGGGTAGAACTGGAAATTTTATAGAAAAACAAATGGAGTCTTGCAAAATTTTGTAATGTGAACTCTGGAACTGACTGTAGGGAAGGCCTTGCTTCCTGGTAGCTTCTCAAGTCGAAACTGTCTTTTAAAATAGTCATCATTTTGGATTAAAATTAATTAAACGTGATTATGTTGAATTAAACAAAAACAAGAAAAGGCAGTGGAATTTCCGTGTATATAAACCCCTTCGATGCCTCTCTGCATCCTCCCCTTCTCCTTCTCTTCTCTCTCAAACTCTGCATCTCTCTCTGTTGCTCTGTTTCTCCTTCATTTCTATCAGAAAAGCTTTTTCCTGGTATGAATATGATATTCACTAGTTCTCTGGTTTTAATTTCTGGACTTGCATTTTCTTTGTTTTTCAAAGTCTGAAGCTTGTTCTTGAAAATTTTATTTTCTGGGTTTTGAGCCCTTTCTTTCTTTTCATTGAACTATGAACCATATGAGCTCAACATAATTAAAAATGCTCTGTTTTTTAATGTTCTAAGAAGTGATGATTACAAAACCTGTGATCACAGCTTTTGCCCCTTCTTTTCCTGTATTGTTGAGAAATTTATGATATAAATAATTACACTTTTCTTGAAAATGTATATTTCTTATGAACCTTTAAATCCAATAAAGTGATTGGTCCACTCCACTAAATTCTTGGTTCAATCTTTTTCTGGTGGTTGTGGATTGTCCACTCATGAACTCAATAAGGTCTCATCCAATTTGCTTAGTATTGGCTATATGTCGTCCACTCATTCCAGATGTCTCTCTGCTTATGGTGCTAATCTGAGTAGATATGAACCATAATTTTATTTTTTTAATAATTTTTTTGACAAAAAACTGTAAACGCATGCATTTAAATTGAATCTTCCTGCCATGATATTTGCAGTTGAACTTAACATTCACTCCTTCTGCTATTTTCTTAAGGTTTCTTGATCAAAATGGAGTTTGATGATCTATACCTTCAAGCACAAAGGCCTAAATATGATTACCTTTTGTTTGGTAAGAAAGAATAAGAGACATTTTATGAACTAATGGAAAAATGTTTCCAGAAACAAATTAATGAAAAATTCTTATTTGCAGATCTAGATGATACCCTTTATCCCCTTAGTTCTGGTCTTGCAGCTGCTTGTGGCAAGAACATTAGAGGTAACACAATATACAACAAATAAATATGTCATTTGTGCTTATTCTTATAACAAATAATTGTGAAAATGGAAACCCATTTGTAGATTATATGGTAGAGCAACTTGGAATAGAGAAAAGCAAGATCACTGAATTAGGCAATCTGCTGTACAAGAATTACGGGACAACAATGGCTGGCCTCAGGGTAATTCTGATATTTTAACATTTGTATTCCTTCTTAAAATACCAAGTCCTTTCAATTTTATAACTTGCATTTTAATTTGTCCTTTAATTTGTTTGTGCGTGCAGGCAATTGGCTATGACTTTGACTACGATGAGTACCACAGGTATAGGCCTAGTAAAATACTTTTTTTTTTTTTCTTCTACTACTAAAAAAAGTTATATTTACCTTTCACTTTCCGACATGCCAGTTATGTTCATGGGAGATTACCTTATGAGAACTTAAAACCAGATCCTGTCCTAAGGACTCTTCTGCACAGTATTCCCATTCGAAAAGTGGTAAGTATCGAACGAGTAGTTAAGGTTTGTTTGTTATTACTGCTAGAACTGTTATTGAGTAGATGTGTTTTGCTCTTTTTGTAGATATTTACAAATGCAGACAAAGTACATGCCCTTAAAGTTCTTTCCAAGCTTGGATTAGAGGACTGTTTCGAAGGGATCATTTGTTTTGAGACATTAAATCCTACCCATAAGAGCACCACTTCTGATGCTGAAGATGATATGGAGTTTATGGGATCAACTGCTGCTACTACCTCAACTGCTGCTAATGGTCCTAAAATTTTTGACATCATTGGCCATTTTGCTCAACCAAACCCCAGTTCTGCATTGCCAAAGACACCTATTGTCTGCAAGCCATCAGAAATTGCCATAGAAAGAGCTCTTCGAATAGCTAACCTGAATCCCCAAAGAACTGTAAGTTCAAAATAAAAAATTTTCAAGATAAAAAACAAATGAAATTTTATTATGATTACTAATTTTTATATATCAATTTCTGGTTTACACAGTTGTTCTTTGAGGATAGTGTCCGAAACATACAGGCTGGAAAACGTGTAGGACTTGATACTGTACTGGTAAGTACATACAGTAGTACAAGAGAGATGGTTGAAAATTAAACAGCAAATTTAATTTAAATAGAAAAAAATATTTAATTTTTTCTATAATAAAACTGAACTTACTCATGGGTCTGGCCTATACTTAAAAAAAACGTCGAAATTTTCCAAGTCCCAAATCAATCGGTATTCTTCGATTTCCGACAAACAAACTGATCTACCACACAATGAATGGATGCAGGTTGGCACATCACAAAGAGTTAAAGGGGCAGATTATGCATTAGAGAGTATCCACAACTTGAGGGAAGCAGTGCCAGAGCTTTGGGAGGCTGAGATTAAATCAGAAGTTGGGTACCAAGAGAAGGTTGCAAGGGAGACACCTGTCACTGCTTAAAATATTTCAATTATTAATTAACCATTAGAGGTTAAAAAAGGGGAGATTACGAAATGATCTCATGCCAATTGCTATCAATTGTTACATCACAGCACATAATTGTAAACCCAAAGCTTGGAATCTTCCATTTTAATCTCCCCAATTTCATGTTTGAATGATGTAAATGTTTGTTCTAATCATTTTATGTATTAAATCAAAAATAAAATTACTTATTTCCATTCCCAATAATTTTATAAGACCATTAATAACCAGACAAGTGGTTCAAAATTGTGGCTGATGTCGTGGCAACATATGAAAGTTACACATGGCAACGCCAATGATTTCCCCACCTGTCTGGATTCCGTGATGTCTGGAGTCGTAGTCAATTACTCAATCTGCAATCATATAAAATTGAAGTTCGGATGGTCATGCTTGTCACGCGATTTATAAAAAAATTATAAATTACACATCACATTGATGTTTTCTAAATTTAATTCTTGCAGTCGCTGTGATCGTTTCCTTTGATTGACAATTTCTTTTCGTTTTTTTTCTTTATTTTAATTAATTTTTTCAATAAATTGTAAATTTGGAATAGATTTCTTCTACTAAAATTATTTTCAAATAAAAAAAGGATTTCAATACTCTATATATAGTTTTTCTTATTTGTATCAGATCATATTATGATAAATGGATTTTATTTTATTTTTTTAAAAAAGAGTGCAAATGACATCAATATAATCCTAACTTCTCCACTCAAAATATTAAAATGTTAATTACTTACTGGATCTGATCCCTCAGAACTAACAGGAAAATGACTTGTTTAATTAGTTTAGTGCTAAATTATTGGTGTATCACATTAATTTAGTTTAATAAATTAAGGTTGCGGAAGGGATAAACTTGCACATTTTCAATTCTTTTTTGGAGTGGGACAAACCCTTTATTGGTACGAATTTAGTATTTTCTTCTATAATATTCTAGACAATCCCTCGATTATTAGATTATGAATCTAACCCTAAAAATTTATGTAAATTAGAATAAATGAATTCTGAAATTCATTTATAAATGAAATTTTCTGTATTTAAAATAAATTAAAAATTAAAAATTCATTATTTAATGCAATGGACTCGTTGATGTCTTGTTAAAATAAAACTGCCACACATTTACAATTATTCAGTGAAAACACAAAATATTGATTTTACCCTCTAGAAGTATCTAAAATGCCTCGGAAAATTGGGACAGTTTCGTAATTTGGACAAAGCGGCAAGCATTAAGCACTTTTTGGGACTGTCATGTGTCGGAAGTTTTTTAAAAAAAATAATTTCTTTTTTAAGATTATCCATAAATAGAAGATTTTAATTATCAATATTTGCATTTCTTATTTTTGCTTATCCATATAATTTATTAATAAAATTGCCAATTTTTTTACAATGAATTGATAAATATTATCAAATTTTTAAAAGAATAAACTAATCACTCCGCCCTATTTTTTAATAGACATTTCATATTTTTATAAAAATTAAAAAAATAATTAAAATGTATTGATTTATTAAAAATATACAGTAGAATGTCTAATTTTTTTAAAAAAAATTATTAAATCGTATAAATAAATATTTGGCTGTACCATACAAATTTTTTGAAACAGAAAAATCTTAAGGGTGCATTATTGGTTAAAAACAAAAAACAAAAGTACATTAAATCCATATGAAGTGTTGCGGTGAACGTGAACAGATTGTATCTATCAGACAAATGTAGTTAAAATTAGATTCTCTCCCCGAAATCTATAAATAAATTTAAGGATGAGAGGCTGCTATTTATTTAGACATAAAGGCAAGTTTAGGTCTCGCAATACGAAGTTGCCAGCAAACAAATATTAAAGCTGGCAACACACCACAATATCATTGCACAGAACAGATGGTCCATAAAGAAGTTGCCACCTAACCAATTCAAAAGTTGGCATCTGTGAGTATAGCACTAATAATAATAATGTGGACGGTCCAGATTTTGATCCTGCAAAATCACCTTAGTACTTGGTGGTTGTGACTTAGATTGATCATAGATACAGAGAATTGGCAAATTTTTGCAACTAGTTCCTTCTTTATCATCATTATTATTGAAAGTACTTAGGAATAGAGATTCAATAATTCAATTTTGTTTTTGTCTAAAATGTAAAATATCTCCAAATGCTTCTGAGATGACTCTTCATTAATCCATTGCATTGCATGCCAAGCAACATCTTTTTTTGATTTAACAATCAATCATTGATTTTTGTGAGTCAATATGTATGAATAGTAGTTTTGGTTTGTGAAGAAGTAAAAAGAAAATTCTGGGAGTGATTTGGAAAAAGGTTGGATTTGTTAGAAGGATTAAGCTAGTTAGTAGATTTAGTGAAATGACTCCCAAAAAAATTCGTTTGGGTTTATTCACTAATATAAAAATCAGTTACACTAATATAATATTATGCAGTGCATAGCAATGAGCCTCATCAAAAATTTCATTTTGATCTTTTCACTCTAAATCGATTTTTATATTTTAGATACTTTGATTTTATCCATTTAGTTGCATTTACACCCTAATTTACTTTTATGATGCAATTGCACTTTAAAAATAAATTAAAACACCCTGAACTTATCAATTTTTATAATTTCACCCTAAAAACAAGTTAAGATTGGAATTGTAATTAAAAAATGTAAGAATCGATAAGTACAATCTAAATTTATTTTTAGGATGAATTTACAACAAATTGATAAATTTAAGGTGGTTTGATTCACTTTTAGGATGTAATTGCACTTTAAAAGCAAATTAGTGTGTAATTAAAAATTAAAATTAATATGAGACTCTAATCTTAAAATATTTTGAGCGAGTTGTTTAGATTGATTTTTGTATTATTTTATTTTATTCTCCTATCTGAAATATTTCAATGACGAGGGTCCTAATAGCAGGTAAAAAACATATCTAAAATTTCGGTTCAATATATAAATTTTTAAGAAAATTTGTGGAATTTTAGCGGGGAAATTATCATATTGCCGCAGGAGTTAAAAACTTTAGTAACATTACACACTGGTTCACACTTGCAATAATAAATTTTAAGATTTTCAATTTATATATGTAAAATATTAATTTGATACGTAATTAATATAATTTTTTTAAAAAATAATTTATATTTTTAACGATTTAATAAATATTTAATTTTATAAATTAAAATATTTAATTGATCAGGTTTAACATTAATATGTTACAATTTTATAAATTATAATATTTAAAAAATAAAAATAAAAATTCAGGATATTATAATATTTTTGTATAAAAATACAAGAATGAATTTGATGTATTTGGTACTAAAATTTTTAAATGACAATTTGAAGGAACCACAGTTCAAATTGAACTGAGGATCTTACAATGAACGACCCATATTTGATTCGGTATGTTGGCCCATCAAACAAGTATTTGTTTTGTGGGCCTTCAGCACCAGATATTTCCTCTTACTGTCACAGTGAGATTAATTAGGAATTTTAATGAAAAGGAAAATTAATTTATATAGATATCAGATATTATTTGAGTAATTACGTTATTATTCATAATATAATATTTATATAGGGATCTTATCGTACATAAAAAACAATAAGACTATATATATTACAAACTATGTGCCATTTTGTAACACAAGCAAAGCAATATTTCAATACTTCAACTAAAAACAGTAGCTTAGATTATATTAAAATCCGGGCAAGGGACCATTTTGGTTATTGGAAAATCTAACGGAACAAAAAATAATTGGAAAAAGGGAAGAAACGCTGCCTGCAGTTTGAAAAATACCCACATCGGCTAGCATTGAATTGTGTTGTGAAAGCGGAGACTATTAAAGGCAAGGGAGGCCACAGCAAAAGCATACCTTTCTCGGCCTTTTGGCTAAGATCAAGTGTAGTATCTGTTCTTATCAGTTTAATATCTGATACGTGGGCCATTGGCCCGCATGATATTAAATTTATTTTTTATTGGGAAGGGCGCATTACAGAAGCTTGCTACTGGGGTCCTTGCGCGTCGCCCGTGTCTTGCACTACAGCAGGGGCCTGGCGCACCCACCTAAGTCTTAGTTTAAATTTTGGTTTGATTCATTAAAACAGAGGTTCGGTGTCTGTGGGCTTTGTTTGAACGGGCCTTACTAAATACCAAAATTCATTCGAAGAGATACACCAAAAATAGCGGGAAGTTGGAGATAAAATAAGAGGATGTTATGATCAGACCCGGTTTGCAAATTTAATATTGTAATGGTAGAGGATGCTAAAAAAAGAAGAGGTCAATCTAGAACTGTTTGGCGGGAAGTTGTCATGAAAGATCTATAATCTTTAGATATTAGTGAAGATACAACTATCAACAGAATATAATGGAAGCCAAAAATACATGCAGTAGACTCTAGTTAGTTGTTGCCTATTTCATCTTTATTCTATTTATTAATATGTCAAGTGATTTTAAATTCCTTTTTCAAAAATTTTTATGTGAAGTATTCTATTTTTTTTTATTTGTATTTTACTTTGCATTATTTTTAATCTTATGACAGTCCATACTTGAAATAAAAAATTCATATAGCCAACTCTAATTAGTTTGGGCTAAGACTTGGTTATTGTTATTGGTTGGTTTATTCATTTTCTAGAGTTCCTTCATTAAAATAACATATCATTCTTTCCTTAATTTCTCCCATGTTTCCTTTGATGTATTGACAATTATAATTTTTTTTTGAAGAAAAGGAACAAACAACAAAAGCAAAAACTAAACAGCAATGATTTTAGGATAACTCACTCCACAAATATCATGCAACAAAAGAGCGAAGTAGAACATTCTCCATTAGCCTGCTAGCAGCAAAGGGGGTTTGACTCCCATTATACACGATGTGGCGAAAAAGACTAATTATTCAATTAATAAAACCTTGACTACATTAAGATTTAAAACTTGTTGTCTACTTTCAGGAAATGTTCGAAAGACAGAATTTACAATAAGACAACGCCGCATTCTGCGGAGATTGAAGAAGAAGAAAAGTCTCATCATAAAGAGAAGCATGTATCTTCCACCTATCCTTGCACGTATAACAAGGCTCTAATAAAGCACGCATTTAGTCCCGAGCACTAGCAAGTTTTTCTTCTACTAAGAATAAGAAGAGAAATGAGAAGTAAGAAGAAAGAAGCCGAGATAAGCAACATCATACACTCTACTTAGCTAGGGTTAGACCGAAAGCAAAGGTGAGGAAACTTTGAGTTAACCCTTTTCAGAAAAGAAAAAGGGTGCCACCGAAATCCATGAGATGGGCTTCACACTTTAGGCTTTGTTGCCCTCCCAGTTAGACGATAAGGCATTAGGAGGAGCTTCAAAGAAATGAACCCCAAAGATAGCTTATTCCCATAGTACGCCAATTAATCTGCATTATGATTACTTTTCCTATGAACATGATGGACTTCAGTATACCACAAATTTAGAATTGCAGAATTTAATCTAAAAGATTTAGTCCTTTAAACAGTTCTAAGCAATAGCAATAGCAAATTTCTATAAACTAAGATATGAATTATAATGATAGCAATGTTGGTCGGATGAAGTAGTTGAGACTCTTTTTCTCTCCACTAAAGATTTTGGATTAGAGCATTGGATATGAAAATTATTATGCTAGGAGGGTCTCCCCTATATGGACATTGAGTGCTCGAGTTAGATATAATCAAAAGCCCACGGCTGTATGGAAATGATATTAGAAGGATGGAATAATAATTTTTTACATAAAAATCAAAAAAAGAAAATAATAATTTTTACATAAAAATCAAAAAAGAAAAAGAATATAAGAGCATTGAAAAAAAAAAAAATTCACTTGTTGAAAACTATAGTAATTTTCTAGAAAAATTTTTCAAGAAAACTGAAAAACAGAATTTTCTATTCAAATTAATCAGTTTTCTGTTTGGAAAACTAGAAAACAACTTTAAATTATTTTTAGTATCTTTTTTATGAAAAAAATATATTTTCCAACTATTTTCCATTAGAAAAAGATATTTTCATAATTAAAATTGTAATATCTATAAATAACTTTTTCTATAAAATATTTTCATTGAGAAAATAAAAATATTTAAATAACATAAAAAATTTATTGCTTTATATAATTAATTTTATTATTCCAAATATATTATATCCTTTATTTTTTAAAAAATTATAAAATAATAAAATTTAAAACTTTTAAATAAAAAATTTCTGAATTTATTTTATAATATTTTATTTCTTTTAATTTCAAAAATTAGGAATAATATTTGTAAAGCTTTTAAATTAAAATATTATTTTTTATTATTATCAAGTGAACACATTTTCTATTTTTCTATTTTCCTGTTTTCATTTTATAAGATTTTATTTTAGAAAATAGAAAATAAAAAATAAAAATTTGTCTTATGTAAGTAAACACACCCCCACATTCTCTATTGAGAGGAGAGGAAAGAAGATAATAAAAAATAAAAATAAAAGAAAAAAAAGAATTGTTATTATTTTTTTCTATAGTTATTTTCTACTTGAGAAAAATAAATTTTGCATTTAATCATGTAATTTTTTACCATTTACTTACTATTTTCTCTTAAACTCAGAAGATCTTAATTGGCTAAAGCCATAAATATATTCCTATATTTTATTAAAAAAAATTGTGGCACTCTTGATTTTTTCAATTTATAAAATTTTTATATTTAATATTTCAATTTGTAAAATTTAATCAATTAAATATTTATTAAATAATTAAATATAAAAATTATTATTGTAAAAATTATAATCACCATACGTGGAATTCATATTTTGCATATAAAGTTAAAAATGTATAAAAATTATTATTAGTGGTAAAAAATACGTATATCCCTTATAAATTAGGGTGCCACGAGTTTTGTCACGATATAGGTATATTTACATATTTAGCCAATTCCAATTTTATGAGTAAAAAAAAAAAAGGCACTGATAGATGGCGCGATTCGTTCCAAGCACGGCTCATATTCTATAATTGTGGTGGATCACACCTAGCCAATTGTATAACATAATATATATGTAGTGTGATAGGACACCATGTACAAATCTATTCAAAAGCAAGGGTAAAACGGACAATATATCGATAACAACACTCGGACATTACATCAATAATTTGTTTGGAGAAAACATATAGTTTGCCTCTACAGCACGTGAGACTATAATTATTGTGACTATTATGTAATTTACTGTCTGGCTAAGAATTAACACTATAAATGTCTTTAAAAAAAATAATACCATATATGTGTGTATGATGAAAATGATTAAATTTGATAAATTTATTATTTTTAAGAAATTATTAATTTGATTGATTATATTGATTTTGTACTTCATATTTAAAAAATTAATTTTTACAACAAGAAAGAATATATTAAACTTCTAATATAATTTTTCTTTTTAAGAATTCTCATTATAGTGTTTTTTTTAAACAATAATTTCTATTATAGTTAATGACATATACTTTAAAAAATTTATTATCCATAATAGTAAAGAATGTATGTGATTCCTAATCGATGAAAGTTAAAAATATAATCCGGATATATTAGTAATATTTGCATTTACATGTAAATAGGCATTAAAGCATCATTAAAAAACAATAAATTATAGGTTACAAAAGTTAGAGGAATAAAATCTCTAGCTACTCCACAAGAGTCATGAAAAATTCAATTTATTTAAATTTGTAGGGTTATTGGTAAAGACACGTGAAATGACCCATTAATTTATTTTTAAAAGAATTTTTATTTAAAATTTAATTATAAATTTTCACCGATGAGAATTAGCGAAAAGTAATATTTTATGTCGCAAACCGAACCCGTAAACCAAATTTAAATAGTCAAATTCAATCGAAAAACCCTTAAATCAAATGTAAATTAGGCTAAATTATTGGGTTAGATCAAATCGATTCAAATCAAACCGAAACTAATTAGATAAAAGTAAGAATTGAACCAAATTGCTAAAAAAAAAAAACCCCATCTCTCTCTCTCGCGCGCGACCCTCCTCCCTCTGGATCACAGTGTGCGATCTCTTCCTCAGCCACCACTTCCAGCCAGTGTCAGTGACGATCAGACACATCCACGGCACGAGCTCGACGAGAGGAGCTCGCCGGTGGTCTTGGATTGCGAAGCAAAAGCCTGAAACGAAGCAAAAAGCGGCTGGAATGCATTGTCACGCGATGGATAAGTCCGGCGATTTCATGCCGTTTCCAGCAGTTTCAATCATCGGTGAGACCACCGCTTGACTCCTCATCATCTCCCGACCATTTTCCCTTCATTAATTCTGGTGATTGGACAGGGGAACGAAACCACCATGTGCGGTGGAGGGGCAGAGCTGTCGAGCTCGATTCCGGCCAACTGAAGCAGTGGCCCGCAAAACTAAGGCCAGAATCGAGCTCCCCACAGAATTTCGAGCATTTAGGTGTGAATTGAGTCGATTTTTGGGCAGTCACGTTTTTTCGGCCACCTCGCACGGCGAAGCTGACGGTGATACGGTGACCGGCCGGCGGCGTTTCGGCGAGGTACCCAAGAGGCAGAAATCTGCATTTCACACACTGAGTCCGAATCCGAACTCCGAATCGCGATCGGTATATTTTACAGTTAATTTTACACTATCACCGCAAATTTAAATTGACAATTAATTGAGAAGTATTATTTAATTTGTTTA